>JANRMT010051791.1:11247-22114 GCA_026402145.1 Polypterus bichir lapradei | reverse complement strand
ATGTTGAACTTTCTTATTTATGGCACCATCTTCACGAAATTTGGTAGGCGGCTTCCCTGCGCTAACCAAAACCGATGTATGTACTTATTTCGATGGTATGACGCCATTGTCGGCCGCCATATTGAACTTTCCAACGTCACTAATTTTCCAACTTCCCGTGTAGGTAGAAGGCTGACCCCATCTTCACGAAATTTGGTAGGTGGCTTTCCTGCGCTAACCAAAATCGATGTACGTACTTATTTCGGTGGTATGACGCCACTGTCGGCCGGCATATTGAATTTTCCAAACATCACTAATTCTCCAACTTCCCGTGTAGGTAGAAGGCTGAAATTTGGCAGGCTCATTCCTTACACCTTACTTACAAAAGTTAAGCAGGTTTCATTTCGAAATTCTATGCATAACGGTCAACAATGTCCGCCATGTTGAACTTTCTTATTCATAGCCCCATCTTCACGAAATTTGGTAGGCGGCTTCTCTGCGCTAACCGAAACCAATGTACATACTTATTTCGGTGGTATGACACCACTGTCAGCCGCCATATTGAACTTTCCAACGTCACTAATTCTCCAACTTCCCGTGTAGGTAGAAGGCTGAAATTTGGCAGGCTCATTCCTTACAGCTTACTTACAAAAGTTAAGCAGGTTTCATTTTGAAATTCTACACGTAACGGTCATAACGGTCGATAACGGTCGACAACGTCCGCCATGTTGAATTTTCTTATTTATGGCCCCATCTTCACGAAATTTGGTAGGCGGATTCCCTGCGCTAACCGAAACTGATGTATGTACTTATTTCGATGGTATGACGCCACTGTCGGCCACCATATTGAACTTTCCAATGTCACTAATTCTCCAACTTCCCGTGTAGGTAGAAGGCTGAAATTTGGCAGGCTCATTCCTTACAGCTTACTTACAAAAGTTAAGCAGGTTTCATTTCAAAATTCTACGCGTAACAGTCATAACGGTCAACAACGTCCGCCATGTTGAACTTTCTTATTCATAGGTAGAAGGCTGAAATTTGGTACTTATTTCGGTGATATGATGCCACTGTCGGCTGCCATATTGAACTTTTCAACGGTCTTTGTTACTTATGGGCCCATCTTCAAGAAATTTGGTACGCGGGTTCCCAACGCTAACTGAATCCTACTTACGTACATATATACGTCCATAGCCTGCAGCTCAGTCACCGTGTGAGGCGGCGTTGGGTCCCCCATCCCAACGCCTCCCACGTTGTTGGCTGCCTGCCTATATAAGGCCGTCTGTCGCTCCTGTCTCTACATTCCCTTCCTTGCTTCGCCACGGTATTCACGTCTCCCTGCTGATAACTACAGCCTTTTTATTTAATCCACGGCTTCTCCGCTGTTTTATTGTTCATTTATTACGATTATAGTTATTGTATAGGTATTTTAGACTTACTTTACATTGTTCAGGTACCCATTTCCTTTATCATTCCAACCGTACCCCCATTAACATGTCTATCGAGGTGATCACCATCGATCAAAGAACTGTCACTTACCGAGTGGTTTCCATGCCCGGAGATGGCACCTGCCTTTTCCATTCTCTTTGTTACATATTGCACGACCATATCAGGCTCACTCTTGATATCCGGAGGAACATTGTGTCTTATGTATTGAATGACTGGGACAGGTTCAAGTTGTGGACTGATGACGGTACAGGAGATAATTATACTACACAGGAGCACTATAAGAGTGAAATGCTTAAGTGTACCGAAATGGCCAAATATTTTACACCTTTGGACAACCGCCAATACCTCTTAAACATCTTTTCTTCACAGGTGACGATTGCAGTAGTGGACACTTTGATGTTTAGAAATGTTTAAACTCTCAAAAGCTGGATGTGAAGTTATCAATGAAACCGGTTGTATACTTACAACGCTTGACAGATGCCGAATGTCTCTTCAACACAAGTCCTACAAATACTGTCGTAACTGAAACAAACCATGAAACTCAAACTGATTATGACAGCAGCAATCCAAGCTGTGAGATTTGAAACAAGATTACTGTTCACATGGCCAACTGTACGTTGCATGCTCAAGAGTAAGCTCAGCGCACAGCTTGGTCATGTTACAACTGGAGGGCCGAACTGACAACGTGGCATACAAAGAGATCCTTAACAAATAATTATTGGTATATTTTCCCTCAGTTTAAAAAGGTTTAATTTTCTTCTTAATAAAAATTTTAATGCAGTACTTCACCGCTGCGAAGCGCGGGTATTTTGCTAGTAGCCTCATATAAGGCAGCAGGACACTGAGCCACCCAGCCTCTCTCCAGCTACAGCGTATGCTCGCTCAACTGGCACGTGACGCGTAATCGGAGACAGGCTGACGTCATCCAATGCGACGGTTCCTGAAGCCACACTGCCACAGTCTGTCTCCCTTTGTAAAACACTACAGGCACAGGACTGTTGTTGATTGAGGCAGAACTGTGACCGAGTTCAGAAAGAATCTGATCGGCAAGAGGCAGACAGTAAGTACTTTGGAGATGCGCTTTATGGACGTGTGAGTTTTCATTCGCTCCATTAGAATCACCGCGCGCGGCGAGTTCGTGTTCGTTAGCCCTCCGCAGAACTTTGCTCGAGTGAATCCTCCTGTGGCCACCCGCGTGTCATTGCTGTTCATTCGTATCAGCGGTTCACTTCACGTGGCTGAATCCCAAATTTTAGTTCGTAGCTCCCAGTCACACCGCCGGCGCCTGTTCATTCCCCTCCGAGTGTTCTTTTGTCGTTTCCTTCGCGAATCGCCGGCATCGAGCAGACGGCCATTCCACACGTAAGACGCTTTGATTTCTGCCTTTGTTTCTCATTTGTCACTCCGCGGCGCTCAGTTATGGCAGTTGCGGGATTGGTGACCGGCCAGCAATTTAAAGAGCAGTTAAGGAGTCCCTCGGGCAACTTCGTGTTACTGCCTCACAGTTCTGTCAGAATGAATTTGAATCTCAGCCTGTTTTTTTAGTCTCTTAGCAGTTTCCATGTCTGCTCTTTTATTCTTATTTTCTCCACTTCTCTAAAGATGCTCAGGTTTAGTGGCCTGGCATATGTAACTTGTCTTGGTGTGGTTGTGGACTTGAATGTGAGTGTACCCTATGATGGTCTATAGTTGGCTCCTGCCCTGTACAGGTACTCTGGTTTTCTTCCTGTACCCCAATAACTTTTTGTTTTGCACTGGACCACGGTGGTGAGGTGGGCTGTGTGGGTCACCTGTTTGTGTCACTCTTAGGTGAACTGTCAGGACTGGCATCCGTCTTCTGGTTAAGACCCACTTTCATTTAATTAGAATATTCATGAAGGTCAATAATGATCCGCTTTTACTCTGCTAACCCCCCCTCCCCCTTTAGGGTTACCCATAGCAAACTGGTCCATCAGAAGCACAAATGGAGCGTTAAGAAAGAGTGAGGCACACAAGGCCTCCACCGTGCAAATCTCACAATACTGGGAGCTGCTGCTGTTTAATAAGAGTTTATTAATGTGTTAATTACTAAAATATTTGTGACTAGCCAACACCCGCCATAGCATATGGCGGTGTAAGAATAGGAATGGAAAAACGGTGAGAAAGGAATTGAGAAATCAAGAAGAAAGAAATACTTCTTGAAAGACACAGTTGTGAATAGGTGTTTTGCTGGAGATGACAGATAATGAGTCGAAAGATCTAACCCTAGAAAAAGCCATGTACAACTGACCGTGGCTGAAGACTGGTTGTTGTAGATTAACTCACATCTTTGCAAATGTTTGTCCTTGGGACTTGTTGATAGTCATGGAGAAGGCGAGTCTGAGTGGGAATTGTGTGCATTTAAATTTAAAAGGGAAATTGGTGTCGGAAGGAAGGAGAGAGATTCTGGGAATGAAGATTGTTTCAGAATTTTGGATAGCGATCAGTTTGCACTCAATAATATGTGTATGCATTTGGGTAACGATGAGTCTTGTTCCGTTGCAAAGACCTTTTGATGGCATAATATTTCGGAGGAGCATAACTATGGCTCCTTCCTTTAGATGAAGGATATGGGGAGGCATGCCAGTTGGTGTGAGGGTGTGTAAAAACTCCTGTGGGTACATTAGTTGATCATTAGGATTGTCACTGACCACTGTATCTACACTCTTGAAAGTCACTTTTTCACCCTGTATAAGATCAAGAACTCTGTTGTTAATATGTAGAGAATCGTCGTTTGTGACGCTCAGTATTGCTTTTGCAGCAAATTCTTGTGGAGTCACAGTCAAGAAAGTAATATTACCGTAAAGTTGAGCAACTGGGTCTTGTTCTTGTGGTAAACATTGAGAAGGTAGAAATCTGAAGCTACTTTTTGTTCGTGGAGAATGTCAACACAGGTTGGAGTATAAAGTATGATGAATTCGGTGACTGGGAGATGAAATTGTTGAAGTCATACCATAACACTTGACTATTTCATTAATTTCCGATAGAGCGTACATCGGGGCAGTGTCAGTGGAATATTTAGTAAACAGGTCTTTGCAAATTGCCAGTTTGTGTTTGCCATAGGTCCGGGATTTTGACAGATTCCCCAAAGGCACAAATGACAGTGAAGAGTTGTCTCATATGTACGGGCATCTTAGTTTGTGTAGCTTCATAAAGAGTGTCGTGCCAAATCTTGTCATCGTTAAGGAGACCTAACTCTTGACATGCTGCTTTAAATGAGCTGCATATGTTTCCATTTATGGTTCTAAGCTCCTGGAAAGTAGTAGCTCCTGGAAACTGAGTTAAGAAGGTGCAGAAGTAGTAGCGTTCAGAGTCTTGAATAGAGACAATTGGCATTCTACCTATAGCGTTACTTTTTCGGAGTCGTCACTTCCACACGCTAGCCTTGGAATTGAAAGTATAATAGTGTGGAATGTCTATATAGTGGAGTGATTTCGCATGAGTATCCATCTTATTCCGGTCAAACTATGCTGTTAGCATGGTTTTTCCCGTTGCTTCTTGATTTAAGGTTTCTTCTTCGAGACCTTCACGAAACAGGACAGTTTGTTGTTCGTGAAGATGGACAGGTAATCATATAATTGTGTGAGATTTGTCTGACATACTGTACTCATTAAGACGCCACTTAGCTTCTGGAGCAATAACATATCTTCCATCCAAGAAAGTCGTGATTTCATCATGAACCAAGTCATCATTAGCGTATTCTTGCTGTAAGGTAACGGAAGCTGCATCGTAACCTTTGTGAACATATTTGTAGAGATATTTGATGGACTTTATAGATGACCAAACTTCGACATTAATATGTGCATTGAATTTTTTACTCAACCAAGGGTTGTACGGCACTATCCATCGATTATCAATTATAAACTTGCCTATTTGTGCAGTTGGTCCTTCTCTTCTGTGGTAGATTGGGCACCCATTAATGTTTTCTTGCGTGTGTTCCTTGTAATCTTTTGGGAATCGCTTGGTGTAAGTACCATCCTTCATGCACAATGCTGTTGGGTTACCTGCTGTACCGCATAGTCCATGTACCATGCACTTAGTAACAATTTCAAATAACTTACGGTCAGTGACAAGGTTAGAGAGTTCAGGAGTGACATATTTATCAATGTCATCTTTGGTTCTTATTTTAGATTTTTTGTGAAGAGTAAACAGCATGTGGGCATGAAGAAGGGCACACTTCTGAAATTCGATTACGTAAATATATGATATGACCACCCCAAAACGATGTTGTTGTAGAATGTCTGTAAGTAATTCCTGCAGCTTAATTCAAAAGACTCGTACTACAACATCAGGTCTGTGTTCCGGTCTTTGGGTATCCGACAGTACATGCAGAATTTCTGGCCAAGCAGGATTACATGTGAAAGTGATAAATATATCAGTCTTTCCGAATGTACGTACTATGGCCGTGACATCCTGATAGTTTTGTTGCATGTATCTTGGACTTCCTGCAAATGTGGACGGTAATATGATCATTTTTTCCTACACGTACATTGTTATTTTCAGCCTTTGCACGCTGCGCATGTCCTTTGTGTTGTTCCACGTGCAGATCTTGTTGATGTAATCTGAGATAGTTGAGACGCACGCCCTCTGTTTTAACATACGCATCTACGATGTACTATTGGAATAGTTTGCCGCTGGAGTGCAAAATGCTAAATGTATTTCTCATTGATAATCTGTACGCGTAAAACTGGTATTGAGTAACCCTGATTCGGTTGACGGTTCTTTTATCGGGAACATGATGTAAATTTTTGTGCCAGCCAATGTCTCTATAAGGCAGCGTTTCTCAACCTTTACGTATTTGCGACCCGAGTTTTCATAACAGTTTTAATAGCGCCTCCCCCTAACTTTTTTTGAAAGGAGCCCACTAATACCAATTTGTTCTTTTTTAATTAATGATATATCATAGATGCATATTTTATTATACCTACTTAACTTTTATCGACATTTATCTAACTCTATACTTATTTTTCTAGTATCAGAATGTAGTTTAAGTTAATTTGTTTTGCTTTCAATAGATGTATTTTTCATATTTTCGATTCTTGTTTTCTTTTTTTCTCTTCTTCGCGACCCCCTTTTTGTTACTTTGCGCCCCCCCCACATTGCCATAAGGGAATAAAAGTGGGTAAACCATAGGATCGCAATTCATATTGAGAGTGGAAATCTGTTTACAGGAGTTGCCTCTGGGATAGATGCAAATATCCCTTAAGCAGGGGGTTCGCCATCTTCTATGACGAAAATCACTGCAACATCGGTGTGACAGGTCGGGGCAATATATCGTCGTAAATCCTGCCCAGGGTTTTTCTTGAAAACCATTCTTACAGATGCTGTTGGATTGGACTGAGAGATTTCATGCATGTGTTTGTATGATTTAGCGAAGGGGTTGATTGTTCTGAGCATAGAATCTAGCTGGTGAATTACATTTTCGCTGCATGCATAGTTTGCTTTATTTTTTAAGCGTACTTCAGTAGCTTGCGCTGTGTCAAAAACATACAACTGTCCATATCCTGGAGAGGTAGAAGTGTTAGCGTATAGTGCAGAGATTTGGTGATAAATTTGCCCGTATATTTTAAAACAGTATGGCCCGTGGCCAGGAGGTTGAGCTATCTGTGCACCCATGAAAGCAAACGCTACAGAAGAGTTGTATTCTCGAATGTGTTCATGATAGTTTTTACCTTCTGATGTTTGCTGTGTAAGAAGCTGTTGTAAAGACACAGGTGGCTCCCGCAAAGGTGGTAAAGCTACTTCACCATCGTGGCAACACCTCAAGTACTTGTTGGATGTATTACACTGAGCAGGCCAGTATAGTGCATGAAAGTGTTTGCACTGCTGGTCTGGAGTCCCAATTAAGGATTGTGTGTATGTCTGCTGAGACTACGTTGGTTTGGAAACATTGCTTTGCAGATGCCGCATTGCAAGACTTGTGAATGAGTTTTGTTGTGTTTAGTCAGACAATCCTGTGGTAGTGAACATCTTATTCTGGCACTCGTATAGTTATTGGGAAGAATGCCTTTTTGTGTGTTTAGCAAGTGAGGTTCACGTTTGAAATGTTTTGTTGCAGGAATCGCACTGGAAGAATGTGTTACTGGAGTGGGAGTCGGGTAATTTTTCAGCGGAGTGGATTTTTGTGTGTTTGTGAAGATAGTTCTGCGTTGTGAAACGTTTTGTACAAGTGTGACACTGAAACAATTTGTCGTTGCGCTGAATTATCTAGTGTTTGGCAAGGCTAGGTTTTGTTTTGAAAGGTTTACTGCAAATGTCACAGAGGAAGGTTGTACCAGCAGACGAAACTGTAGTGTTTTGTGTAAGAGAAGAATGACTGAGGACTGATGTGTTGGTGTTATCAGACATTATGTGCTGCTGTGGAGACATGATCGGAATCGGTAGGAGGGCTTCATAGTGGCCATTGTCCAGTTGTCTTGAGTACAGAAGGTAGAAGAAGAGAGTATTTCCAGAATTGTAAATGAAATGTGGGCTGTTGGGGTCGGGTTTGAAGTAAGTGGAAGCAGGATGAACCAGAAGAGAAATATAGATAAGAGATGTGTGCAGAGGGTACTTAAACAAGATGAAGCTGATAAACTTGAAACTTGTTTCAAAGTTGTTGATAATGACAGTTGTTTTGAAGAATATTTTTTTCCTGGAGCATGTCGGATTTGCCAACCACAGTCGCTGATTTCATCAACTGACCATGTTAATTTAAACGACCATTCAGCAGAGTTGTGCTCAGCCCTGTTTCTAACAGCCAATAGCAGGCTGCTGATGAAGCCCATGGTGTACAGAATGTTAATAGCTGTAGCTCTTCAGTAGCAATCTTCACCCTCTATTTTATTTTATTTTCTTCCCCTTTTGTTTTGCTATTTGAAACATTAAACGACAGAAACAGGAGGATCTCTTATTTTTGTTAGGTTGAAAAGCTGCAGTTTCTTATTCCTCTTCACTTATCTCTATGCCTTCTACTTCAGGGAAACATTCACTGGTTGTCTTCTCTCCTGCACACACAGTCTGCCCCTAAGACTAAAAACAAACTCAAACCTGTTTAAATTTATCTTAGCGAGTCTCAGGCTAGTTGAAGTCAGACATTGGGTGTCTCACATTAGGCGGCCATCTTTACAGGGAAACACCGCTAACTGCCTCCATCTCGCTAAGATTATTTAAATAAAGGCAGTGATTTAAATAATGGTTTTGGATTTTGCAAGGTTGGGGCAGTTTCACATTAGACAAGCTGACCAGTGATTTTAAGTTCCTCCTTCATATGCCCCTGTTCTTAACATAATCCTGAGGCCTAATTTGTATAAACCTTCCTTAACATTAACTATTAACAAAATTCCGGGACCCTAACAGTATTGAATGTTTAATCAAAGTAGTGAATACTGCTGATACACAACTGTGCAAGATGGCCTCCTTCTTCCTCTAACCAGATAAGAGCTGAGGGTGTGGTGACTCCTCGGCTGGGCATTTCTTTCCATTGTAGATAAAGAAGAGGAGATAGTTAGCAGCAGCACTCCCTCTCATCCTGGGGTGTATTTCTCACCTGAACAAATCTCTGCAGGTGATCCCTAGTCACTCATGTGACGACAGGTCATTTTCTAGTTCTGGATTGATACACAAGCACACACAATAACAAGGTGTCATTACTTTTGTAAGAAACATCTAAAGCAGTTAAATAAATGCTGCTTAACAGGAGTCCTGAAATAAAGAATAAATGTTGAACTGACAAGTTTGATTTCATACTGGAAGCTTCAAAGCTGGTAAAAAGAAGGGGCAGATTTAGAAAATTAAAGCAAGACAAGCTTGTGTGATTTCATTGTTTGATTTAGTTTGACTATTCTGTTAAATATTGCTCTTTAGTAATATTTTTTTAACCAGCTAATGATGCAAATTTAAATCTTGCAATAGCAAGTGTTGCAATTCACACAGAATGGGTTTGTGATTAACTAGAGTTTAAAACCATGTTGATACAAAAACATCTTAGAGTTTGTATTTAAATGAAAGTATCCTGAATAATCTTGGAATTCAGTAATTCAACAGTATAATAATGTTTTGAATTTTAATTTTCAGTATGGATTTTAAGCAGTGTTTTTCAGGTACTGTCTGAGAATGATAAGAAATGTGCACATGCTAAGATAAATCAGACAGTTCATGATATATTACTCTTTATAAACTCTGTGCTGAAACTCCCACCAAGACTGTAAACCCTACCTTGTGCAGTTGCACTGGCGGATCTCCATCCCTGCCTCACATTACATTTCCAGGCTTGCATTATATTTTGAGATTTATGAATACCAGTACTTCTTTAATGGGGAGTGAATAGGATTTCTGTGTTTGCTGTGGTATCAAAGGGTATCCAGCATTGTACAATTGTGTTGTATTAGTATGACATACAAAAGTTCTAATATCATAACATCCCTAATATGAACAGATGGTGCAGAGTCATAATGGTGTGTCGTAAAGACATGACACACTCCCTGAGACTGTTTGGTTCATATCTGGTCACCTGGTATGAAGATTGATTACTTACTCTGCCCATGTGGTCTCGGTGAATAACTTGACTTGGCTTCTTTTTTAACTGATGAGGACATTGAAAAATGAGACTTAAATGTGTTACATTTGTATTGCACTTCTGAATTAATTAAACTCTGTGTTATTTTTCTGTGTATAGAAGATGCCAAAAATGTATCCAGCTGGCCAGAAGAGTTTAAAGAAAGAATATCAACGTGAAGAGGATGTCTCTGAAAAGAGGAACAAAAGAAAGGTTAGGGCTAACATTCGGAGACTACGCAAAATTATAAACCGTATCAAGGTGAAAGACTGTAATCCTCAATATATGGACTCAGATGAAGACTTAAACAGATTGGGCTCCAGTTTGGGCAGACGCTGCTCCTTAAAGGACAGTAAAGCCCACAAGCTGTCAGAATCCTCGAAGACTAACACAGTGAGGCCTGAGAAGAAATTGTGTCCAAATCAAACTGGAGAAGGTATGTGCTAAAAAAAAAATAAGGCAGTTATGATTTACCTGAAGGGTGCTTTCTTGCATTTTCACTCTGCTTAGAAACAAAGGCTTTTTTTTTAAAAAAATAAGGGTTTTATTTTTAAAATTATAAGGAACAGAAACAATTAATCCTGTGGATTGGAATGAGGAGGTATGGCTGAGTTGTTCTTGCAGTTTTTTCAGTTCACAATTTCCTTGGTTTGGGTTGTATCTCTTTTTAATAATAATTACTAGTTTAATGTCTTTATTATGAAGAAAACCTTTTAATCAATTTTGTACAAGTTTAAGAGAAGTCAAAGAAAAGTCGAATCTGTTTGTTTTTAGCTTTCTTTGAAAAAACCCTTTCAAACAATAACGTATTGCCTTTTTACTTTCTCTATATGTAGTATTGTGGAGTAGACATGTCACCCATTTGACTGTTCAATAAATTTGCACAAT
>JANRMT010051791.1:0-11147 GCA_026402145.1 Polypterus bichir lapradei | reverse complement strand
AGGTTTTGCACTCCACTGATGCACAGAGATTCTTGCACACAGGCAGATGTAAAACACTTTCATTCAGAGGGGTCTAAATTGTGCAAATTTATTGAACAGTCAAATGGGTGACATGTCTACTCCACAATACTAAATATGGATAAAGTAAAAAGGCAATACATTATTGTTTGAAAGGGTTTTTTCAAAGAAAGCTAAAAACAAACAGATTTGACTTTTCTTTGACTTCTCTTAAACTTGTACAAAATCGATTAAAAGGTTTTCTTCATAATAAAGACATTAAACTAGTAATTATTATTAAAAAGAGATACAACCCAAACCAAGGAAACTGTGAACTGAAAAAACTGCAAAAACAACTCAGCCATACCTCCTCATTCCAATTCACAGGATTAATTGTTTCTGTTCCTTATAATTTTAAAAATAAAACCCGTATTTTTTTTTTAAAAAAGCCTTTGTTTCTAAGCAGAGTGAAAATGCAAGAAAGCACCCTTCAGGTAAATCATAACTGCCTTATTTTTTTTTAGCACATACCTTCTCCAGTTTGATTTGGACACAATTTCTTCTCGGGCCTCACTGTGTTAGTCTTCGAGGACTCTGATGGCTTGTGGGCATTAATGTCCTTCAAGGAGCAGCGTCTGCCCAAACTGGAGCCCAATCTGTTTAAGTCTTCATCTGAGCCCATATATTGAGGATTACAGTCTTTCACCTTGATACGGTTTATAATTTTGCGTGGTCTCCAAATGTTAGCCCTAACCTTTCTTTTGTTCCTCTTTTCAGAGACATCCTCTTCACGTTGACATTCTTTCTTTAAACTCTTCTGGCCAGTTGGATACATTTTTGGCATCTTCTTTTTCTCTGTACAGAACACAGGGTTTAATTAATACAGAAGTGCAATACAAATTTAACACATGTAAGTCCCATTTTTCAATGTCCTCATCAGTTAAAAAATAAGCCAAGTCAAGTTATTCACCGAGACCACATGGGCAGAGTAAGTAATCAATCTTCATGCCAGGTGACCAGATATGAAACAAACAGTCTCAGGGAGTGTGTCATGCCTTTACGACACACCATTATGACTCTGCACCATCTGTTGATATTAGAACTTTTGTATGTCATACTAATACAACACAATTTTACAATGCTGGATACCCTTTGATACCACAGCAAACACAGAAATCCTATTCACTCCCCATTAAAGAAGTACTGGTATTCATAAATCTCAAAATATAATACAAGCCTGGAAATGTAATGTGAGGCAGGGATGGAGATCCGCCAGTGCAACTGCACAAGGTAGGGTTTACAGTCTTGGTGGGAGTTTCAGCACAGAGTTTATAAAGAGTAATATATCATGAACTGTCTGATTTATCTTAGCATGTGCACATTTCTAACCATTCTCAGACAGTACCTGAAAAACACTGCTTAAAATCCAAACTAAAAATTCAAAACATTATTATACTGTTGAATTACTGAATTCCAAGATTATTCAGGATACTTTCATTTAAATAAAAACTCTAAGATGTTTTTGTATCAACATGGTTTTAAAGTCTAGTTAATCACAGACCCATTCTGTTTGAATTGCAACACTTGCTATTGCAAGATTTAAATTTGCATCATTAGCTGGTTAAAAAAATATTACTAAAGAGCAATATTTAACAGAATAGTCAAACTAAATCAAACAATGAAATCACACAAGCTTGTCTTGCTTTAATTTTCTAAATCTGCCCCTTCTTTTTACCAGCTTTGAAGCTTCCAGTGTGAAATCAAACTTGTCAGTTCAACATTTATTCTTTCAGGACTCCTGTTAAGCAGCATTTATTTAACTGCTTTAGATGTTTCTTACAAAAGTAATGACACCTTGTTATTGTTTGTGCTTGTGTATCAATCCAGAACTAGAAAATGACCTGTCGTCACACGTGTGACTAGGGATCACCTGCAGAGATTTGTTCAGGTGAGAAATACACCCCAGGATGAGAGGGAGTGCTGCTGCTAACTATCTCCTCCTCTTTATCTACAATGGAAAGAAACACCCAGCCGAGGAGTCACCACATCCTCAGCTCTTATCTGGCTGGAAGAAGAAGGAGGCCATCTTGCACAGTTGTGTATCAGCAGTATTCACTACTTTGATTAAACATTCAATACTGTTAGGGTCCAGGAATTTTGTTAATAGTTAATGTTAAGGAAGGTTTATACAAATTAGGCCTCAGGATTATGTTAAAAAACAGGGGCATATGAAGGAGGAACTTAAAATCACTGGTCAGCTTGTCTAATGTGAAACTGCCCCAAACTTACAAAATCCAAAACCATTATTTAAGTCACAGCCTTTATTTAAATAATCTTAGCGAGATGGAGGCAGTTAGCGGTGTTTCCCTGTAAAGATGGCCGCCTAATGTGAGACACCCAATGTCTGACTTCAACTAGCCTGGGACTCGCTAAGATAAATTTAAACAGGTTTGAGTTTGTTTTTAGTCTTAGGGGCAGACTGTGTGTGCAGGAGAGAAGACAACCAGTGAATGTTTCCCTGAAGTAGAAGGCATAGAGATAAGTGAAGAGGAATAAGAAACTGCAGCTTTTGAACCTAACAAAAATAAGAGATGCTCCTGTTTCTGTCGTTTAATGTTTCAAATAGCAGAACAAAAGGGGAAAAAAATAAAATAGAGGGTGAAGATTGCTACTGAACAGCTACAGCTATTAATATTCTGCACACCATGGGCTTCATCAGCAGCCTGCTATTGGCTGTTAGAAACAGCGCTGAGCACAACTCTGCTGAATGGTCATTTAAATTAACATGGTCAGGTGATGAGATCAGCAACTGTGGTTGGCAAATCCGACATGCTCCAGGACAAAAATATTCTTCAAAACAACTGTCATTATCAACAACTTTGAAACAAGTTTCAAGTTTATCAGCTTCATCTTGTTTAAGTACACTTTGCACACATCTCTTATCTATATTTCTCTTCTGGTTCATCCTGCTTCCTCTTACTTCAAACACGACCCCAACAGCCCACATTACATTTACAATTCTGGAAAAACTCTCTTCTTTTATCTTCTGTACTCAGGACAACTGGACAATGGCCACTATGAAGCCCTCCTACCGATTCCGATCATGTCTCCACAGCAGCACATAATGTCCGATAACACCAACACATCAGTCCTCAGTCATTCTTCTCTTACACAAAACACTACAGTTTCGTCTACTGGTACAACCTTCTTGTGCAACATCTGTAGTAAACCTTTCAAAACAAAACCTAGCCTTGCCAAACACTAGATAATTCAGCGCAACGACAAATTGTTTCAGTGTCACACTTGTACAAAACGTTTCACAACGCAGAACTATCTTCACAAACACACAAAAATTCACTCCGCTGAAAAATTACCCGACTCCCACTCCAGTAACACATTCTTCCAGTGCAATTCCTGCAACAAAACATTTCAAACGTGAACCTCACTTGCTAAACACACAAAAAGGCATTCTTCCCAATAACTATACGAGTGCCAGAATAAGATGTTCACTACCGCAGGATTGTCTGACTAAACACAACAAAACTCATTCACAAGTCTTGCAATGCGGCATCTGCAAAGCAATGTTTCCAAACCAACGTAGTCTCAGCAGACATACACACAATCCTTAATTGGGACTCCAGACCAGCAGTGCAAACACTTTCATGCACTATACTGGCCTGCTCAGCGTAATACATCCAACAAGTACTTGAGGTGTTGCCACGATGGTAAAGTAGCTTTACCACCTTTGCGGGAGCCACCTGTGTCTTTACAACAGCTTCTTACACAGCAAACATCAGAAGGTAAAAACTATCATGAACACATTCGAGAATACAACTCTTCTGTAGCGTTTGCTTCCTTGGGTGCACAGATAGCTCAACCTCCTGGCCACGGGCCATACTGTTTTAAAATACACAGGCAAATTTATCACCAAATCTCTGCACTATACGCTAACACTTCTACCTCTCCAGGATATGGACAGTTGTATGTTTTTGACACAGCGCAAGCTACTGAAGTACGCTTACAAAATAAAGCAAACTATGAATGCAGCGAAAATGTACTTCACCAGCTAGATTCTATGCTCAGAACAATCAACCCCTTCGCTAAATCATACAAACACATGCATGAAATCTCTCAGTCCAATCCAACAGCATCTGTAAGAATGGTTTTCAAGAAAAACCCTGGGCAGGATTTACGACGATATATTGCCCCGACCTGTCACACCGATGTTGCAGTGATTTTCGTTGTAGAAGATGGCGAACCCCCTGCTTAAGGGATATTTGCATCTATCCCAGAGGCAACTCCTGTAAACAGATTTCCACTCTCAATATGAATTGCGATCCTATGGTTTACCCACTTTTATTCCCTTATGGCAGTGGTTCTGAAAATGTGGGGGGGGGGGGGGTGCAAAGTAACAAAAAGGGGGTCGCGAAGAAGAGAAAAAAAGAAAACAAGAATCGAAAATATGAAAAATACATCTATTGAAAGCAAAACAAATTAACTTAAACTACATTCTGATACTAGAAAAATAAGTATAGAGTTAGATAAATGTCAATAAAAGTTAAGTAGGTATAATAAAATATGCATCTATGATACATCATTAATTAAAAAAGAACAAATTGGTATTAGTGGGCTCCTTTCAAAAAAAGTTAGGGGGAGGCGCTATTAAAACTGTTATGAAAACTCGGGTCGCAAATACGTAAAGGTTGAGAAACACTGCCTTATAGAGACATTGGCTGGCACAAAAATTTACAACATGTTCCCGATAAAAGAACCGTCAACCGAATCAGGGTTACTCAATACCAGTTTTACGCGTACAGATTATCAATGAAGAATACATTTAGTATTTTGCACTCCAGCGGCAAACTATTCCAATAGTACATCGTAGATGCGTATGTTAAAACAGAGGGCGCGCGTCTCAACTATCTCAGATTACATCAACAAAATCTGCACATGGAACAAAACAAAGGACATGCACAGCATGCAAAGGCTGAAAATAACAATGTACGTGTACATATTACCGTCCACATTTGCAGGAAGTCCAAGATACATGCAACAAAACTATCAGGATGTCACGGCCATAGTACGTACATTCGGAAAGACTGATTTATTTATCACTTTCACATGTAATCCTGCTTGGCCAGAAATTCTGCATGCACTGTCGGACACCCAAAGACCGGAACACAGACCTGATGTTGTAGTACGAGTCTTTTGAATTAAGCTGCAGGAATTACTTACAGACATTCTACAACAACATCGTTTTGGGGTTGTCATATCATATATTTACATAATCGAGTTTCAGAAGTGTGCCCTTCCTCATGCCCACATGCTGTTTACTCTTCACAAAAATTCTAAAATAAGAACCAAAGATGATAAATATGTCACTCCTGAACTCTCTAACCTTGTCACTGACCGTAAGTTATTTGAAATTGTTACTAAGTGCATGGTACATGGACTATGTGGTACAGCAGGTAACCCAACAGCATTGTACATGAAGGATGGTACTTACACCAAGCGATTCCCAAAAGATTACAAGGAACACATGCAAGAAAACATTAATGGGTGCCCAATCTACCGCAGAAGAGAAGGACCAACTGCACAAATAGGCAAGTTTATAATTGATAATTGATGGATAGTGCCGTACAACCCTTGGTTGAATAAAAAATTCAATGCACATATTAATGTCGAAGTTTGCTCATCTATAAAGTCCATCAAATATCTCTACCAATATGTTAACAAAGGTTACGATGCAGCTTCCGTTACCTTACAGCAAGAACACGCTAATGATGACTTGGTTCATGATGAAATCACGACTTTCTTGAATGGAAGATATGTTACTGCTCCAGAAGCTAAGTGGCGTCTTAATGAGTACAGTATGTCAGACAAATCTCACACAATTATGATTACCTGTCCATCTTCACGAACAACAAACTGTCCTGTTTCGTGAAGGTCTCGAAGAAGAAACCTTAAATCAAGAAGCAACGGGAAAAACCATGCTAAAAGCATAGTTTGACCGGAATAAGATGGATACTCATGCGAAATCACTCCACTATATAGACATTCCACACTATTATACTTTCAATTCCAAGGCTAGCGTGTGGAAGCAATGACTCTGAAAAAGTAACGCTATAGGTAGAATGCCAAATGTCTCTATTCAAGACTCTGAACGCTACTACTTCCGCACCCTCTTAACTCGGTTTCCAGAAGCTACTACTTTCCAGGAGCTTAGAACCATAAATGGAAACATATGCAGCTCATTTAAAGCAGCATGTCAAGAGTTAGGTCTCCTTAACGATGACAAGATTTGGCACGACACTCTTTATGAAGCTACACAAACTAAGATGCCCGTACATATGAGACAACTCTTCACTATCCTTTGTGCCTTTGGGGAATCTGTCAACATCCCGGACCTATGGCAAACACAAACTGGCAATTTGCAAAGACCTGTTTACTAAATATTCCACTGACACTGCCCCGATGTACGCTCTATCGGAAATTAATGAAATAGTCAAGTGCTATGGTATGACTTCAACAATTTCATCTCCCAGTCACCGAATTCATCATACTTTATACTCCAACCTGTGTTGACATTCTCCACGAACAAAAAGTAGCTTCAGATTTCTACCTTCTCAATGTTTACCATAACAAGACCCAGTTGCTCAACTTTACGGTAATATTACTTTCTTGACTGTGACTCCACAAGAACTTGCTGCAAAAGCAATATTGAGCGTCACAAACGATGATTCTCTACATATTAACAACAGAGTTCTTGATCTTATACAGGGTGAAAAAGTGACTTTCAAGAGTGTAGATACAGTGGTCAGTGATGATCCTAATGTTCAACAAACGTACCCACAGGAGTTTTTACACACCCTCACACCAACTGGCATGCCTCCCCATATCCTTCATCTAAAGGTAGGAGCCATAGTTATGCTCCTCCGAAATATTATGCCATCAAAAGGTCTTTGCAACGGAACAAGACTCATCGTTACCCAAATGCATACACATATTATTGAGTGCAAACTGATTGCTATCTAAAATTCTGAAACAATCTTCATTCCCAGAATCTCTCTCCTTCCTTCCGACACCAATTTCCCTTTTAAATTTAAATGCACACAATTCCCACTCAGACTCGCCTTCTCCATGACTATCAACAAGTCCCAAGGACAAACATTTGCAAAGATGTGAGTTAATCTACAACAACCAGTCTTCAGCCACGGTCAGTTGTACATGGCTTTTTCTAGGGTTAGATCTTTCGACTCATTATCTGTCATCTCCAACACCTATTCACAACTGCGTCTTTCAAGAAGTATTTCTTTCGTCTTGATTTCTCAATTCCTTTCTCACCGTTTTTCCATTCCTGTTCTTACACCGCCATATGCTACGGCGGGTGTTGGCTAGTCACAAATATTTTAGTAATTAACACATTAATAAACTCTTATTAAACAGCAGCAGCTCCCAGTATTGTGAGCTTGGCACGGTGGAGGCCTTGTGTGCCTCAGTCTTTCTTAACGCTCCATTTGTGCTTCTGATGGACCAGTTTGCTATGGGTAACCCTAAAGGGGGAGGGGGGGGGGTTAGCAGAGTAAAAGCGGCTCATTATTGACCTTCATGAATATTCTAATTAAATGAAAGTGGGTCTTAGCCAGAAGACGGATGCCAGTCCTGACAGTTCACCTAAGAGTGGCACAAAAAGGTGACCCACACAGCCCACCTCACCACCGTGGTCCAGTGCAAAACAAAAAGTTATTGGGGTACAGGAAGAAAACCAGAGTACCTGTACAGGGCAGGAGCCAGCTATAGACCATCATAGGGTACACTCACATTCAAGTCCACAACCACACCAAGACAAGTTACATATGCCAGGCCACTAAACCTGAGCATCTTTAGAGAAGTGGAGAAAATAAGAATAAAAGAGCAAACATGGAAACTGTCTGGAACAGACATTACTGGTTTGGCTTTCATATACCTGTAATTATTCATTCAAGCAATGCATGAATTTTAAAAATCAACATCCACTGGTACCACGAATGGCCACATGTAACAGCAGCACCCATGTTGGTTTTTCTTTGTTGTTCTTAATTTTTTTCTGGAGAACTTGGATAACTGAAGTGGTGAGGAAGCTTTGACTCGCCCACCTGTGACAAAAACTGCCGGACCTGCGCCTTTTGTCTCCCGGACAAGTTAGACTTACCAGGCCTCTAAACCTGAGCATCTTTAGAGGAGTGGAGAAAATAATAAAAGAGAAGACGTGGAAACTGAATAGCGACTAAAAAAACAGGCCGAGTTTCAAATTCAGTCTGCTAGAACTGTAAGGCAGTAACACGAATTTGCCTGAGGGACTCCTTAACTGCTCTTTAAATGGCTGGCCGGTCACCAACCCCGCAACTGTCATAACTGAGCGCCGCGGAGTGACAAATGAGAAACAAAGGCAGAAATCAAAGCGTCTTACGTGTGGAATAGCCGTCTGCTCGATGCCGGCGATTCGCAAAGGAAACAACAAAAGAACACTCGGAGGGGAATGAACAGGCGCCGGCGGTGTGACTGGGAGCTACGAACTAAAATTTGGGATTCAGCCACGTGAAGTGAACCGCTGATACGAATGAACAGCAATGGCAAGCGGGTGGCCACAGGAGGATTCACTCGAGCAAAGTTCAGCAGGGGGCTAACGAACACGAACTCGCCGCGCGCGGTGTTTCTAATGGAGCGAATCAAAACTCACACGTCCATAAAGCGCATCTCCAAAGTACTTACTGTCTGCCTCTTGCCGAAGAGATTCTTTCTGAACTCGGTCACACTTCTGCCTCAATCAACAACCGTCCTGCGTCTGTAGTGTTTTACAAAGGGAGACTGTGGCAGAGTTAGTGATGGGCCGCTCGATACTCAGGTTTCGACACTGTGTCGAGCGATCGAAGCACCGCTTCGATGCTTGCTTCAAATTCGCCCGTCACGTGATTTTGAGTACGCTAGCGTAATGACGTCATTGATACCTGCGCAGTCAGCTGTTGATTTGGTCAATAACCAGTCTGCTAAGGTGCTTTATCTCAAAGTGTAAAAGCGGTTGTCTGTGCTATATTGATAAAGTATGCTAACCCGAGATCAAATCCTACTTGGGGCTCGCATATATTGAAATAAGGATTTTGTATAAAACAGTTAAGTAATACTTATCTGAAAGTTAACAAATATATTTTGGAGACATTATGAACGATTTACATGGAGCACCTTTTTCCTCGGTGTGGAATCGTGTCCACCAAGAATCTGTAACAAATCGATGAGCATATTTTGCGTAAGGTAGCACGTATTATAACAATCCAGAATCTATTCTACCCCATGTCGATCATATCAGAGAGGCTAAGAAATGCTTCACTAAAGCCGACGTGGTCATTACACCAGTATATGCGCAAGACATTCCTCATTAAACGTTTTTACTATTCAGTGATTCCCAGATCTGTTGCTGATTTGTATTATTGATTTCCAAAAAGCAATGTGAGTAAAAGCGTGTTCTGCATAACTAATCACAACTGTCTTTAAAACAGAATCAGCGCCATCAACAGTGTCTTCTGCAATTTAAGGAAAGCCTCGGGATTTCTGCGTTAATGAGACAAAAAAAGTTGTAAAGAAACTTTGCGAATTCATTCAGAGATGAACGTAAAGATCACTGAAGTACTGAGAAGAAGGAGCAGCTGAATAAACACATCTGGAGCCAAACTTTCAAAAAAGCATCTGACTTTGTCAGCAACATCCTTTCCTTGTGAATTCAACTTATCAAAGGCTGCGCGCGGGAGTAAATAAGTATTCTTCCGAAGTGCAGCACAACAGAGTAAATAATTGACGTAAATAGAGTTACTCAAACACTAAGCTTTTGTCGTTTCTGTATTCTTAAACCATCTTCCAGTTACACAATCCCCCACAGTAACTGTCACATTCAATGTTCCCTGCTCCTTAACCTGTCTTGTTACCCAAAGCATCAACACTCAGTTTCATTCAAGGCTTTACCGTCCTTCCTTTCATAGACATAAAATAAAACACATTTCCTCTACATGTCCAATAATAATAGTAAACTTGCAGGAACGAGACAAAGCACAAGATGGGAATATTTATGACAAGAGCCTGGGCATCAGGGTGAGAATGTGCCTTGTCACCCATTACGTGAGCTCGTCTGCCATCCCTCAGTTACACTGGCACACGTTACACTCGGGTGCAAATGCAATGGAGAATACCGACAATGTACACCTTCAGAAGTGGAATAAATCGACTGTATAAGTAGAACATTTCAGATAAACGATGAATTTTGTTAAACATAAACAATGCAACATAACTATTATATGTGTTGTTATTAGTACTCACCAAACGTGACATATCTATGAAATGAACATGGGTAATATGTTTATAATCATTCTCACTAAAATACACTGTCAAAATATATAAATGAGCAAACTGAGACACATTGGCCTTTAGGAAATATAAAAAAGCGTGTGCGCTGTCATTTAGGACAGAATGCATTGTTAACGTGACGCACTCTCTACTGACGCGATGTCACGAAAAAAAAGAAACAGCGCAGTCCATGCAAACTCAAATCCTCCTTGATGTTTGACCTTATGATTAATTGTCAATATCAAAACAATAAAGTAATTTTAAGAAGATGACAAGTCTGCTATAGTCAGTTTAATCAACGCTCCTTTTAAAAAGTTTCCTTTTACAGAATATAAAACAGAATCTCAATAATACGGGACTCGCGAGTAGTATATGTGTGTAATATGTGACACTGAGAAATTATAATTCCTAATAACGGGAAAAAGTAAAAACTACGACTTCCTAAAACGGACACTGTAAATGTAGGTATTTCAATAAATAATTTAGGAGACTTGTGTGTGCATTTCAATATCGATTTAAGAACTACGTAGGCCACCTGTTGTACTATAAACGGTAGCTCAAGCAGCACTTAACAGTAAATAGTCTAACAGGACAATGACTGACTGAAACGAAGATGCTGCGCCGCTACAATAAAGGTTCACACTGTCGTTCTGCATGTTTAGAAGGCGCTGATTGGCTGAAACTGTTTATAGCGAATTGTCCCAAGTTGGAAATGCCGTATAGCGATCAGACACGAAAAGACACATTTAGGCATGCTGGACAGTAGTTTGTTTTTCTAC
>JANRMT010051786.1:0-11293 GCA_026402145.1 Polypterus bichir lapradei | reverse complement strand
CTAGCTTCGCAATAACTTGCAGCATCATAAGCTAGACTTGATTAACGCGGTAAGTGTTCGGCAAGGCAGCTGAAGCGCTGCATTATGGGATCTGTAGTTTATTGTGTTACCAGCGCTTCATATCCCCTGGCCATTAATAACAATAATACAGTATATAAAATGATCTCGCGGGCCGGATATGATTACACGCTGGGCCGGATGTGGCCTGCGGGCCTTGAGTTTGACACATATGGACTAAATAGAACTTGAAAAGATATATTTTTTCAAATGTGATCGCGCAATTCAGATAGAGTTGACGCGCACTACAGTACATCGAGCCCGCGTGCTATTGTGGTTTTGCCTGCGTGCCTCAATAAGTCATCCTCCCCTCGCTCTTACTTTTTTACCGTTCATCTAATGAATACACTGAGTATGGCTTTACCAAAACAATCATTGATGGCGAATTAAGTATCCATTATTCGAGTATGTAGATCGGGGTATATATATACATATATATCTACCCGCGTATCGCAGCGGAGAAGTAGTGTGTTAAAGAAGCTATGAAAAAGTAATATACAGTAATTGTTTTGTGAGTGTTACTGAGTGTTGCTGTCATCAAGGATTTAATTATCATTATTTCTTTCAATCAGGTTCGTATTTGTAGGATGTGTTGTGTTCAAGTTACATTCCGTGTTTGTCAATCGTTGTAAAGATGACAGGTTTCATTCATCGATTCGTTTCTTACTGCATCTATAAACAGCTCGTCTTCTTCTTTATCTGAGACCTGACACACTGCATGCACGGGTTTTTTTTTTTTACACTGTCTTCCTTTAGCGGGACATTGACTTTTTCCACCGTGTGCTTTGTTTCCGCAGCAGCTGCACTTATGAATATTCTTATATGTATATTCTTGTTGCCATGTCGTGCTATGTCCATGGCTGTATTTAATGTTACCGAAGTCCTGGCACTTAAAACTTTCTCTTGCAGTTTCGCTGAGTTTTTGCCAAACACCACCCTGACCATCTCATCTTCCTCTGCATAAGCACAGTCCTTCACCCGTGAATATTTAGTGGCAGTTTGCTATTGGATTGCTGCTGACGGACGGCCTTATATGGGCAGGCACTAAATTACAAACGCCAGCGGCAGCCTGTCTATGAACTTAATTTAAAGTTTAGGTTTACATCGTGCTTTGTTTCCAAAGTAGCAGATCTCATGAATATGGTTGTATATGTCACTCGCTCGCTTCTTATTGTTTCGCTGCTTTCTCAATTATATAATGCATGTTTTCATCAGCGCTTTTTGGGGCTCTTCCTGGTTTTCTACTTACTGCGTGATTACGTAGGAGGCGTGATGATGTCACACGAAACTCCGCCCCCACGGCTTTCAAGCTCATCTCCATTACAGTAAATGGAGAAAAACAGCTTCCAGTTATGACCACTACGCGTAGAATTTCGAAATGAAACCTGCCCAACTTTTGTAAGGAAGCTGTAAGGAATGAACCTGCCAAATTTCAGCCTTCCACCCACACGGGAAGTTGGAGAATTAGTGATGAGTCAGTCAGTGAGTGAGTGAGTGAGTGAGTGAGTGAGGGCTTTGCCTTTTATTAGTATAGATCGATAATGACATAACGACGGACTTGCCCACACCTGCCCATGAAATAGCCTTTGAGTCAATTGTCCAATTACTTTTGAGCCCCTGAAATGAAGGGATTGTGTTAAAAAAATCCTTAAGTTGCCTCACATTTTTATGCAATCGTTTTGTTCACCCCACTGAATTAAAGCTGAAAGTCTGAAATGAAAGCAAGACGATGCAGATACTTAAGTCATGTCTTTACAGTGGAAAAATACCTTTAGCTATTCAGTCAATCAAATCAAAGAAATACTAAGGAGTGACCCTGATATTCCAGATACTGCGTTGTCTGATACTAATGCCTTTTCTTCTAAGCTTAAAGAGAATTCAAAATAATTATGTTTGGAGTTACATGTTTGTTATTTCAAAGATTATTGTGTGAATCAACGTATTCCCAGAGGATTACATATTCAAAAAGGCCCCACTCTTTTCAAAAATATTACTTATTTGGTCTGCAGGTTGTGTTCTGTACTCCGTAGGACTTATTGAAACTTCAAATGATGAAATAACTAGGTTGCAAAGTCAAATTGAGGATATACAAAAAGAATATACAAATATACAGATGACACTAATTATAATTCTGTTTTGGAAGATTGTAAGAAATATGTTGCCTTTTCTGAATCTGACCTTCAGTCTTACAAAGAAAAGAAATTTGATAGAGATACATGGAATTATACTGTCGGTTGCTTGTTTAAATGTGTAGCAGACCCCCGTGACCCTGTAGTTAGCAGGTATATAGCGGGTTGGATAATGGATGGATGGATGGATGGATGGATGGATGGTCAATACATATAAACAATATTTTAAGCCCAGGAAACAATTCATCATCTTCAGTTTCTTCTATTGACTCTAACGGAGACAACATGCCTGCAGCAGCTGCTCCTTTTTTAAGACCAACGTACGCTAAGGTCAGGCCGACCTTATCGAGTGCTCCCCCCCCAGCACCATGAAAATCATACAAGGAAAAAACAGGTTAGATTGCAATAATTAATATTTCCTCTAAGATTATGCATCAAATTTTTATGTTGTCTCACCTGTGTACCCTCCTTTAAATTTCAACCATTCAACACACGTGTTGAATTATCCAAGCTCGATAGGGAAATCCGTCCTATCAGATCACAACGCTGTCAACAACACAGGACTTACTCCAAAATCTAAGTTTATGCCTTCTGGTCCAGTGAGTCCAGAAATTTGATACATTTTACTGTTTAGTGATTAGAGACATAGATAACATGGAACAAATTAAACATAAAACATTTATTAATATTTCTAGAGATGAACGAAATGCGCTAAATGATTTGAAAAATGATTCTAATATGATATTGCCAGCTGACAAAGTGGGTGCAATTGTAGTTATGGATACGCTCCTCTATATACAGGAGGGTCTTTTGCAATTAAGTGACACTTCATGTTACGAGTTACTTAAGAGAGATCCTACTCCTCATATTTCTTCTCTGACTAATTCTATGATTGATCATGCCATGTTAGCTAATATGATTACAGAAAAAAACTTCAGAATTTGTATGCTATTTACATCCTAGTATCCTAATGTTTTGTTATCTAAAATATGTAAGAATCTTGAGAACCCTCCTTGCCACTCTGGTGTGAATTCAATTTTACAACTGTTAACTCCATTTATTGATTTTCATATTTCACGGTTTGTGTCATTGTCACTTATGTTAGCTATTCTGCACACTTCATTCGACTGCTACAGGATATACTGTAGGATATGAAGATGGCCTTGTTATGGCTACCATGGATATTACTTCCTTATATACTAACATCCTTCAGGATATTGCTTTTCTCACAAACCAGACTACCTTATTACAACTATCGGCCTATCAATGTAATATGATTGATTTTATTGTACAACTTTTGCAGATTCCTCTAGGCTGGAATTTTTTCGCATTTAATATGTGAAATATGTTCTGTGGAGTGTCGAATAACACTTCTCTGTTTGGCAGTCAGATGGAAGGGTCCAGGTTTGTTGGATGCCAGGAGAACGTTACCTGAATGACTGCATTGTGCCAACTGTGAAGTTTAGTGGAGGAGGGATAATGGTGTGGGGCTGTTTTTCAGGTTTTGGGCTATGCCCCTTACTTCTAGTGAAGGGCAATCTTAATGCTTCAGCATACCAAGACATTTTGGACAACGCTATGCTTCCAACTTTGTGGAAACAGTTTGGGGAAGGCCTTTACTCTTTAAGCATGACTGTGTCCCAGTGCAAAAATGACAAAAATACAATGATTGAATGCATTCAGAGTGGAAAAGCTTGACTGGCCTGCACAGAGCCCAGACCTCAAGCCCATCGAACACCTTTGGGATTAACTAGGATGGAGATTGTGAACTAGGCCTTCTTGTCCAGCATCAGTACCTGACCTCATAAATGCTGTACAGAATGAATAGGCACAATTTCTCACAGAAGCATTCCAAAATCTTGTGGGAACGCCTTCAAAGAAGAGTGGAAACTGTTATAGCTGCAAAGGGGGTGATCAACTCCATATTACAGTCTGTGTATTTGAATGCAATGTCATTAAAGTCCCTGTTGGTGTCCCAATACTTTTGCCCATATAGCGTACTTGTGTCTCAGTTCTTTCATATTCATTGTATTTGCTGCAAATGGGATGATTTCATTAGTCAAGTTTGGTTTATGAAAGCCTGTTTTTTTGAGTAGAGGATACTCTGAAGCCTGCATGAAGACGGTATTTAAACTTGCTGTTTACATGAACAGGGTGTTATTACTTAAATCTAAGAAGTTATCTGTGACTACTAATAGGATAGTGTACAATCTCATGTATTCTAGTTACGCTAATCAGATAAAATGCATTATTTTGAAACATTGGCATATACCTGTATTAAGTTTATACCCTGGTTTGTCTGATCCTCCTCTTTTTTCTTTTTCTTCTGAACCATGTAGTTAATTATTTACATGGGGCTATTTCTACTCCCTCTGTGAGGACACTTAAACATTTTTCCCCTGGATATTTTCTCTGTTTGAACTGTAGTTTGTGGAAATGTTTTAAAAGATAATTTTGTCTCCACTCCACAGGGTGATATTTTTCTTGAACATAGATCGAATTGCAGTTCAAAGGTGTGATTTATCTCTTGTTATGTCTCTGCTCTTTGTTATACACAGGTAAAGCCCTACATGCCATTCATCATCATATTGTGGAATATAAAAGCAATATTAGGACCAAATCTTTGAAACATACTGTGTCTAGGCACTTCACTACTAATAATCTCAAAGTTTTAGACCTTAGATTTGTCGTCTGTGAAATAGTAAAACCACACCCCCATCGGGATAACATATATTGTTACATAGGGAAGCACAGTGAACTTTTCAATTAAAAACTTTACATCCCATTGGTCTTTACGAGTCACTTGATTGGGCATGTGTTCTGTGATGTACCCCCAAGTGTTCTGCTTCTTCTTGCTTTCATTTCTGTTCAGTTGTTGACTTCTGTGTCATGTTTTAATTGTGTGAGGTAAACTACGTTTTAATTATTTTCATTCTACATGTAATTGTGTCTTTGTGTTTTATTTTAAGTGTGTGTTTTGTTTGGTTCTTCTCAGCTAGGTACATGCCCTTCAGTCAAGATTTTTTTTATTATTTATACATTGATGAAGTTAGTTTCACTTCTGGTTAAATAGTTTTCTTCCTTTTGGTCCTGTAAATTTGGTTGTATTGATTTATGATTACTGTTTAATTTTATTTTTCAAACAGCTTTTGTTTTTAGTCAGTTGATTTTTTTTCCTTGAAATGTGTCGGCCAGATCCGCACTTGTACATGTGAAGCGAACAGAATTCCAGTGATACTGTGTCTGGTTTCTCCTAATGCAATGCCTAGTTAGGCTTCATGAGATCTTTTTTACATTTGTATTCTGTATAAATCTAGGACTGAATGGTTGATTTAATTATGCTCACTGTTTTTTCTGATAGGTCTGTTTTTCCTATTGTTTTATTCCATTGTATCTATTTTCTGATGGTTATGTATATTTTTATTTATTTTGTTAATCTTTATACATGTTTCACAAATATTTTACTTTGTATTTATCTTGGTATTTGTAAAACTACAATGTTTTTTTGATTAAGGCTGTTATGTTTTGTTGCAAGACATGTTAGATAATCAAAAGTGGGTAGTATATTAGGTCTTAGGAACACTTTATATTTTGTATATACCTTATCTTCATACATATATATTTATTATAATTTCGTTGTTTATTATATTTTTATATGTATGTGCCTTATTTATAGGTTTCCTTATAGTGTTGTATGCCTTTATTATGAACTATGCAAAGATTTCATTAAACAAACTGATTTATGCCTCAAATTATTATGTATTTGTTATGTTCTGCTTACCTTTCTGTGTAATTGTGCTCTTTGTAAGCAATTTATTATTACTTTTTTTGTGTTTGTTTATTTTGACTCATTAAAAACAAACAGTTGAAAAAAAATGAAATTTAATAAACTGCTAGTGTGCTTTTATAATTAATTATAGAGTACAAGTTAGGATTGTTTCAGTAAAGCAAAATTAGTCTATGAGCAAGTAATGTAGGGTAGGAAATCATATTAACAACAGCAACAACATTTATTTATATAGCACGATTTCATACAAATGATGTAGCTCAAAGTTCTCTATAGGATGAAGAGAGAAAGAAATTATAAAATTAAAATTAGGCAATGCTAATTAACATAGAATAAAAGTAAGTTCTGATGGCCAGGGAGGACAGAAAAAAAAAAAAAAACTTCAGACAGTTGGAGGAGAAAAATCAAAATCTGCAGGGGTTCCAGGCCATGAAACTGCCCAGCCCCCACTGGGCATTCTACCTAATATAAAAAATCTCAATCAGTCCTCATGGTTTTCAGGCTACATGTGGAAGAATTAGGTGATGAAGGTCATGTGGACCTCTGGCCTTCAGTCCATCAATGTAGGGACTGCACGGTGCTTTGACTAGGTGGTGATGGCACAGATCGCTACCACGGAAAACGGGGAAAAATAAAAGCAGAGAAGTAGGGATTAGTATGGATTTTGGAGCCATGAAAAAAATAATTAAATGAATATACAGTACAGAATATCAGGGTTAAGCTAAAAAGAAGCTATGAGAAAGCCATGTTAAAATATTGAGTTTTTAGCAGTTTTTTTCTAATTACACCATTTTTTTGAACAGAATAATGAATGTATATTATGACTTGTAATTCTGTTCCATGTCTTTTCCTAAGATTGTCAAGTAGTTAGGATTCTTCCAATTAAATAACTTAAAAGAGTACTCCACCTTAAATGATACTTTTTATATATTACTTACCCCATGTACTTTGTAGTGGCAGTTTGAAAAAAAACAACTCATATTTTCATGCAGCATAGAGAATAGAATTCCATGTCCATAGAAAAAAAGAAAAAAACTCTTGTGTTATTTGCGTCTCATAATAATCCATGTGTCTGTTATCCAGTCATTTGCTCAAAATATGCAAAACAATTGTTTGTGTTTTTTTTTTGCTAAATTATTGGTAAAAAAGTTACTTTTTAGAATTATCAGCACATATATAAACTTAGGTACAATTTCAGCATAGGGTTAATAAAGGATGATGTTATGATGGACTTGCCTGATTTTTCATACCATTTGCACATTCTAAATTTATTGTGTTTTATATTTTCTATCCAGTAACTGAAAAATAGTGAAATAGTGCTTAAATCTAGTAAATATAGAAATCCAAACATTATTATATCTGTACAGTTGAAATAGTGAAATCCAAGATAATTCAGGATATTTTATGTTTAACAAACTCTCTTTAAAAGCATTTTGTTAGAAAAATAGCTTTAAAATCCAGTTTGTCAGAAGATAACTCTGTTAGGTGTGTAACATTTATAGTTACATAATTAGATGGTTAAACATACGTACTAAGAGTTATATTTAACAGATCCAAATTCAAATTTCAAGTGCCACAAACTCCTGGTGCTTCGATTGTCTGAATCTGTACCTCCATTTTTACTTTTGTCCAAACTTTAAGACTTTCTGTGTGAAATCAACATTCCATTATTTAAGAATTATTGTTTTAAAAAGGCCTTTGTTGTGCTATTTTCAAAGTTATCCTACATGAGTGATCACACTTTTTTATTGCTTATGCTTGCGTTCAAATCCAGAAACGGAACATTAACTTGTGTGACATTATCTTTAGTCAGTTTTCCTTGACCATTCAGATATATGTGCACCTAATATTTTCATTACATTTTAAGGATAATGGGTAAAATTTGTGAAAATTATGTTTTCCTTCAAAAAGCAACAAATTGCAAAGATTTAGCATTTGCATATTTGTATTCAGCAATGAAGTATGCTGTTTTGCACATCCTGCTGTGTGTCTCATGAATTATGTGTTTCTATTAAAACAGTTCATATTGTATTAATAGGGAGACTTGCTTTGTAATTTGAAGCATTGAAACATTAAATAATTTATTTTGGTAGGAACAAATGGAGACACTCATTTCATTGCCATTATAGACATGCCAAGTAGCCACTTTTGTAACTTCTCTCAGTTTTTACTTGCTATGCATATGACTGTTGTTAGCACTGCCAGTATGCAATTACCTTCCACGTCCCACTTTTCTATATACATATTTGCAAATGTGGGCAAAGTTTCCCCCATAGGCCTGAACTGTGTCTGCTGGGTAGAAAATGGATGGATGTTTGGACAAACAGCTGTAAACATGCTCACCAAAATCAGAGGATGAATGCAAAAGCTCTGTTCCTTTATTGGATTGTGTAGGACAGTGTATTAAAAAGACATCAATCTTGCTGTTATTTCATCTCCATTTACAAATATGTGACACTACAAACTAAACGATTACAACTCACTTCTGATGGATCACATCATTGTCCTCACAAATCTATTTCTAAACTAATCTTATTATGAGATATGAGTGACAATTACCTGAGTATGTGTGTGTTTTGGCTTTTGTTTTTAATTATAAACACATTTCTCACAAGCACATGAAACTCAAAGCATTCTGCTGTTTTTCTTTTCACAGTATTAGTGCAGTGCTGCATCATCTCCACTGGGAGCTATTTTTATATGTAGTTTTAAGCTCAAGTTTTTGTCATGTATTATTGTACTTTACATAGTACTTATATTTGCAGTCACACATGAGTACAGTGCCCTCTTTTATTTGGTAGTGCTGATACTGTAAAAAAAGATAGTATCACTATGTTTGGTACCAAAGTATTGATTTTTGAGACATCCCTAGTTCAAACAAATTCTAGCTTTTGAATTGAAAACCCACCATCACCCTCACTGGACAAAAGTTTACATTTGGTTTTAAAATATAATTTTATTTTGTGCTGTACTTGGCTAGGGTTTTCTTAAAGTGCTTAACATTCACATCACTGTATCTGTAACGTGTATGAAAGAAGGTCTTGTGTAAGTACACATGAGGTGAAGGTTAGTTTGCAGTCCAAACATCAATCAGTTTGGTTAAACTTGATTTACCGTTCATCCTTGCAGATGCTGTGAGTGTAATACTTCCCTATCCCACTGGTACTATGAAAAAGAAGGACGTCTTTTCTGCAAGAAGGATTACTGGACTCTGTTTGGTGAACTGTGTCATGGCTGTTCAGAACACATTACCACTGGTCTCATCATGGTAAGAAGAAACTTTGTTTCTCTATATATCATCAGTAGGCCTCTTTCCCTTAACCATCTGTTCAGCTGAGCATCATGCAGTAGTTTTCGCTAATATGTGGTGTCTGAAGACCTTAGGACTATTGGAAACAAAGCAAACCGTAAATTTCCCCTTGGGATTAATAAAGTATCTATCTATCTATCTATCAATCTATCGATCTATCTATCTATGAGACACCAACCTTTGCCACTGTTTAGGAAGCACAAGAACAGTTTCCAGTTTTAGTCCACCCCATACTTCCCTGGGTCTCATAAATCACTTATTTGGTACATCTTACAATTCCTATTGCGCATGTCTGTTTTCCAGAGAATTATTGAGAACAATGATGTTACAGTCAAGTGAAGTTTTTTCTTTTTTTTTCCTCCCAGAAACTTAGTGCAGTATTATTTGAAGCTAGAAAACATTCAAATTTTAGTCAAATATTTTAGTGCTTTAGAAAGCAATTTTCTTGACTCTGGTGCTGAGATAATCTAAATACAGTATGTATTATTAACAGGAAGCAACTATTTCTGTTCTTGGGGGAATTTCTTATTTTAGACTTTATTCTTTTAAAGATAAAAGTAACTATCAGCTTCCAGAAGCAATGTGGTCTGTGGCAGAGCTGGAACGTTTCCTGTTGTGTAGCACTAGTTCTGTAGCATGTATTTGCTTGCTTTTATCATGCTCCTTATCTTAAACAAAATTTAATTCCACAGTGTCAGGGGTGTAAAATAAAAACATTGTTTAATACCATCTGTTTAAAACCAGGGTACTAAAAATAGGAATGGACAATTTTGCATTTCTAAAAAGAAGAGGATGTGCTTCACGTTCTGTGTAGAAATGGAACTTGCTGTTTGATGTTAACTGCTAATTAGTACTGGACTGGCATTTTTTTTTTTGGTACATTTGTTTTTATTGATGCTCATATCACATTATAGGTGCATTAAATTTTTGATTATAATTAAAGTGTTCAGAAAATAAAATTTGTTTAAGGTAACTAGATATTATTACCCTGTGTTTACTGTGTAACTGGTGTGGTTAAACACTCAGTTGTAAATGTTATTGTACAACATATATTCATACATACTTTTTTTGTACAGAATAATACAAATAATTGTGTAAAAACACAATAATCACAATTGAATACTTATAACATTACACTGTATTGCACAGTATGTACAAGGTAATGATGCCTAGTTATTGTAATTATACAGGTAATTACATGGTAAGTACAACGTATTAGGGACACCTAATCTAAAGTGATCATATAACTTTGAAAACAAACTAAAACAATATTATTTTATGAAAGTGTAATGTACAGTTTACAATTTACTTGATGAACTAACAAAAAACATAATATGTATGTATGTGTACGTACGTGCGTGTGTGTGTGTGTATATATATAATGTATATACTTTATGTCTCTGCCGCTTGCGTTGTGAAGAGGCGGGCTGACCTTACCCCAAGGAGACGCAGTCTCTATCCAAAACGCCCTATTAAATGGTGATACAATGGGAAACAAATAGTTTTTTTTTTTTTTTTTACCTCCTCTTTGCTCGATCAGCTGCTGGCTTGCTGCTGCTTCCGTGACACGTGATCTCACGCGACGCTACGAACATTTAAAACCCTGTACAGCAGCTGTCCTACTCTTTGTGTTTTATTTCCAGCCCCGGGTGTGGTTACATTTTTTAGCACAGTTCTTCATATTTTTTAGTTTATAATTTAAAAACCGCATAAGAATCTGAAAATCTAACAACATCACATTAAAGTTCGCTAAATTCTGAAACGAATGATACCAAACATATATATGTAGGTTTTAAAATAAGCCTCATTTAAAGTGTGACAAAAAATGTGACATAAAAATGTCACCATTGCACTTTTAGTCTTAGGATTTTATATATATACTAGCAAAATACCCACGCTTCGCAGCGGCGAAGTACTGCATTAAAATTTTTATTAAGAAGAAAATTTAACCTTTTTAAACTGAGGGAAAATATGCCAATAATTATTTGTTAAGGATCTCTTTGTATACCA
>JANRMT010051780.1:0-11164 GCA_026402145.1 Polypterus bichir lapradei | reverse complement strand
GAGTGAGTGAGTGAGTGAGTGAGTGAGTGAGTGAGTGAGTGAGTGAGGGCTTTGCCGTTTATTAGTATAGATTACATAAGAGTAAAGAAATTTGAATGTTTGTTCTTTTAACATTTACTTCATTTCTAACTTGTATAATTTAGACAGGATATATTTTTATGGAGAGCAAAATATTATAAGTTATTTAAGGTTTGAGTTGATTTATTCCGGAATAATATTCTGTCGACTAAATTAAAATTCCTTCTATTTAAAATTTAAATAGAACTTCAACATATACGATAGTTGTGTGTGTGTGTATGTGTATGTATATATGTAGATATGTACAGTATGTATATATATGTTTATATATATATGTGTGTGTATGTATATATATATGTATTTGTGTGTATATATGTGTGTGTATGTATATGTATGTGTGTATATGTAGATATATATATATGTATATATATGTGGATGTATGTGTATATATGTATGTATATATGTGTGTGTGTATATAAATGTGTATATGTATATATGTATGGAGATATATATATATGACAGCAACACTCATCACTCATAACAGTGACAAAACATTGACAATCATGTTACGTTATTTTCAAAATGTTTCCTTTTCTTTTTCATTGCTTCTTTAACACACTACTTCTCCACTGCGAAGCGCAGGTATTTTGCTATATATATATCACTGTGTATATATATGTGTATATATGTATATATTGTATATATATGTCTATATTTGTATATGTGTATATGTATATATGTATGTATATATATATATATGATGTGTATATATATATATGATGTGTATATATATGTTTATATATGTGTTTGTCTGTGTGTATATTTTATATATATATATATATGCCAGCAACAATCATGACAATGACAAAACAATTACATTGTCAATCATGTTACGTTATTATTAAAATGTTTCCTTTTCTTTTTACTTCTCCGCTGCCAAGCGCGGGTATTTTGCTATATATATATATATATATATATTATATATATAGATATATATATAGATAGTGTCAGGGATGCCAGGGGCCATGACCCGGCCGGGACGTCTTGAGGGACCGGATGTGGGTCTGTGCCCACCCTGGATCACGTGGGGGTTGCCTTCCGGGTTGCTTTGGGGGCCACGGGTACAGGGCATGGAAGCTCCACCCTGTAGGGGCCCGTGGTCACCGCCAGGAGGCGCCCCAATGCCTTGGGGACCTGTTACCCCAGCACTTCCGCCACACCAGGAAGTGCTGGGGGGAAGACTTATGACGGCGCCCGGAGAGCAGCCGGGAGGACAGCCGGCACTTCCGCCACGCTGGGGCGTGGCCAGAGGAGGATTGCCGGGAACACCTGGTGCTCATCCGGGAACCCTATAAAAGGGGCCGTCTCCATTCATTCAGGGCTGGAGTCGGGTGGAAGAAGGACGAGGCACGAGAGGAGTGTGGAGGCGGCCCGAAGACAAGGCATTGAGTGGCCAGGACTGTGATTGGGGTATTGTGTGCACGTGACTGGGTCTGTGTGACCATTGCTGGGGTCTGGGTGACCCGTAATATTAGTGTAAATATTGTTAATAAACGTGTGGTGGTGTTCAAACAACATGTCCGCCTGTCTGTGTCCGGGCCGGGTTCACAATAGATATGACAACAACACTCATATCAATGACAAAACAATTACATTAACAATCAAGTTACGTTATTTTTAAAATTTTTCCTTTTCTTTTTCATAACTTCTTTAACACAGTACTTCTCCGCTGCGAAGCACGGGTATTCTGCTAGTATATATATATATATATATATAGATAGATAGATAGTACAGGCCAAAAGTTTGGACACACCTCCTCATTCAATGTGTTTTCTTTATTTTCATGACCATTTACAGCACTCCATCACTCTCCTTCTTGGTCAAATAGCCCTTACACAGCCTGGAGGTGTGTTTGGGGTCATTGTCCTGTTGAAAAATAAATGATCGTCCAACTAACCTGACTTCTGCACAACACAACTGCTGGTCCCAACCCCATTGATAAAGCAAGAAATTCCACTAAATAACCCTGATAAGGCACACCTATGAAGTGAAAACCATTTCAGGTGACTACCTGTTGAAGCTCATCGAGAGAATGCCAAGAGTGTGCAAAGCAGTAATCAGAGCAAAGGGTGGCTATTTTGAAGAAACTAGAATATAAAACATGTTTTCAGTTATTTCACCTTTTTTTGTTAAGTACATAACTCCACATGTGTTCATTCATAGTTTTGATGCCTTCAGCCATGAAAATAAAGAAAACACATTGAATGAGGAGGTGTTTCCAAATTTTTGGCCTGTACTGTATATATATATATATATATATATAATTAATAGAATATCGAAAAAGACGATCCACTGTAGCAACCACTTTGAAGAAATAAATGCGAGATGGAAAACAGATTAAGGGTTGGGGAACCGTCCCCGGGTACTGATGTACAAACCAGGTCAGTATGCACTGAAATAATGGTCAAGTTCATGAAAGAACCAGTTGACAAATGAGTTCATACAAACAGAGCAATTTATATGATTTAAACCGGTAGTAGACGGAAGGAAGGGGTGATGGAAGTAGAAGGTGATGGAAGTAATGTCATCGGAGGGTCGACAGGAAGTGACGTCGTCAGAGCCGGAAGGACGAAAACACGTAAGTTTCGTCATGAGATGGAGCAATGTCTTCTGGTGTGGAATTCAAGGTGCGGGAGGTTTTTCTTCCTTTTTTTCTAGTGAAAATGTTGTCTTAAACCCCGCTCCGGTGTGTTTTCACTCTCTGACGGGCCCTTCAGCTGTCCTCTAATCGCGTGTGTGACACCCCTAACGGGAGCAGCCAAAAGAAGGAGAAAAAGAAGGTATATAATTAATAGAAAAGTAGAGTACATAGAATCCATTTTTAATTTGTCTAAAGAAGATAAGATCAGATGACCAGGGAAAACAGGAGAAATTAAACTCTCCATAAGCTGGAGAATAAAAATAAAATCTGCAGGGGTTCCAAGGCTAAAAGACTACCCAGCCCCCATTGGGTATTCCACGTAACACACATGTTCTCATGTAGCTCCTTCATTGTTTTTCAGGGTTCAATGCAGTTGGTCTCATAATGGAAAGTTAGGGTGGTCACTTTCTTTCAAACATCACAGGTGACTGCACTGTGCTTTTATCAAAGGGTGGTAGAAAAACCAAAACAGAAAGTAGAGAAAAGTAAAGATTAATGATGATTACAAATTCATTGCACAACGTTATAACTCCATGCATATGTAGTCTATTAAGATGGCCTCACCCCTTCTTTTATGCTTAGCTTTCTGAAGAGTAAGCAGACCAACATTAGGGGATTTAAGGTTATGAATTGGAATGTCGGGAGAAAGGCACTCCAAAATATAGAAAGGATGAAGATAATTTAAAAATGTATACACCATTGGTAGTATTATAAAGTCCATTCTCAATGACACAGGTAACGAATGTAACAATGCTAAGACAGGTGAAATGTGTCCTTTTACTTGTTAAAATTCTTAGTGCTGCATTCTGTACTAACTGCAAGTGATTGATGTCTTTCTTAGGTAGTCCAGTTAGCAGTGCATTACAATAATCTAGTTGCCAAAAAACAAAAGCATGAATTAATTTCTCAGCACCTTGCAATGTTATTTGAGGTTTAACTTTTGCAATGTTCTGTAAATGTATAAAAACAGTCCTTGTAATATAGTCAATGTTTAAGTTTAAGTCATATTTTAAATTTACACCTAAATTCTTTACTTTCACCTTGGCTTTAATGCTAAGGGATGCCATTCATTATTCAGATTTTTATCAAGAACTTCCTCTACTGTACATTAAGGGCCTTATCTCTTCTTGAGTAACTCGGGTGCCACCTGTTGGAGACACAGCAAACCAGTGAGCTTCCAGGAGGTGCCCGGAAAACAGCAGCAGAAATAGGGAGAGGGTGACACAAGATCATAAGTCTGGTAAGAGGTCATCAGTCCAGGAGATCAACCGAATCTAAAACACAAAGCCAGAAACAAAATTAAAAAAAGGAACGAAATGACAAAAAAAAAAAAAACAGTGCAGGTGCCGTGAATTCTTTTTTAGAAGCAGTTTCCTCCTATGGTAGAAAGACAGAGAAGAATAGAAGAAGTATTATTTTTTCAGTCCAACAACAGGATGCTGGGAGATGCCTTCTTTATGAATGGCAACAAAAGGGGTCCTCAGTCACGGTCCTGGAGGGCCGCAGTGGTTGAAGGTTTTCCTACCAAATGGTTTCCAAATTAGGAGACAGTCCTTGCTGAAAATGAACCTTGGTATTTAACTATTTGGCTTGTTAGTGCCTTCATTTATCCAAAAGAAATTTTAATTGCACTGTAGAATTTCCTTCTCAAAGAATGTTATCCATGTGTTTTGTGGACCAAAACAGATTTAAACTTGACGCTCCTTCCAACTCCACACAGATACTTCATGGTGCATATGCACGGGTTTAAAAGGAAGCACTTTAGCTGGAGAGATGCTGATGTACTGCTTATCTGCAATTCATTATTAACTAATGTCTGGTTAAGAAACAAAACAAATTCAGCTGCTAAAGATTAAAATAGGCAATTAAGGGTTCTGAATTGTAACAGGCAAGGTAACTAAAATTAAGCTCAAAGCACGCATTACTTTAGTAGTAAATAAATGGGGGGCGGCACGGTGGCGCAGTGGGTAGCGCTGCTGCCTCACAGCTAGGAGACTTGGGTTCGCTTCCCGGGTACTCCCTGCGTGGAGTTTGCATGTTCTCCCCGTGTCTGCGTGGATTTCCTCCAGGTGCTCTGGTTTCCTCCCACAGTCAAAACACATGCAGGTTAGGTACATTGCCGATTCTAAATTGTGCCTAGTGTGTGCGCCCTGCAGTGGGCTGGCACTCTGCCCGGGGTTTGTTTTCTTGCCTTGCGCCCTGTGCTGGCTGGGATTGGCTCCAGCAGACCCCTGTGACCCTGTAGTTAGGATATAGCGGGTTGGATAATGGATGGATGGATAAATAAATGGGTTCTAATTAAGAAACTGGTTGAAGTGATAACCTTTAGTCAATGTGGACCACCAGGACTATAACTGAGGACCTCTGATCTACAATGTAACTACAATTTGTCTTTGATGAATGAAAGTGCTAACAAGGCATAAATTAAATACCTAATTTCATTATCAGCAAGGACTGTCGTCTATTTAGGAAACTGACTGGAATGAAAACCTGTAGCCCTCCAGGACCAGGACTGAGGACCCCTGGGCAACATAATGACATAACAAGCATGTTGGTGTAAGATCACATGGCAGCAACCTGACTAACAACAAAATGGTTGTGACGATTAGAGTACAACTTAAAATGAAGTACCTGTAGACGACATGACGTCTCGATGACGTGAATAAAAATAAACATCAATGTCAACTACAAGACTTAGTCCACATTGACATGAATAAGTTTGAAAACACCATTTTTGAATGAAATGTTTTCTGTCCACACTAGTGTTTTCAGATCAGTTCCTAAAGGTTTTTCGTTGTAAAGTAAATCAAAATCCTGAAAGAATGAGCAAAAAACAAAAAAAACTAAGTTTTTTGTTGTGGCAAATGATAGAGTACAACTGCTTTTAAACATTACAGATGAATATAAGGTAACTAGAGCCTTGGAAAATCAATACTGTGATATATTCAAGTCTTTCGAGGCATGCTGAATCTTGACTGAAACAAAGAAGTTAGGAGAGGACTATATCCACAGTAAAGAGGACAATTGTTACCAAAAAACTGGTGTCAGCATCTGATCACATGGCAATCACACATCAGCGTTTTTAAAAAGCTCCATTTCCTCCATCTGCACTGCTTCAGGCGATGCAGAGATTTTAAACTGATACACTTTGAGGAGAGTTTTTAAAAAGAGTTATGTTCGATAGTCAAGAACACTGTTTCAACCAAATAAATCAAAAAAGACGTGTGTTCAGATTTATCTGTGTTTGTGTGGGCTAGGAACAACAGTACAAGTGTTACTTGATTGAAACAAATTCTTGAATTATTAGTTGGCTGAGACAAACGACACAAACCTCTCCTTTTTTGTAAATCCTTTGTTGTGTCAACCATATTGCATTGTCATGGTCTGAATAACTTCTAGGGATCCCAAGAGGTGGTTGGGGAGCCAGCCAGGCCGCCCCATTTCATTTTATGATTAAACCAAAATAACTGCATGATGGCACCATATAAACCCAACAAAATCAGGCTCGCTGGCCTTTATAATGCCTTAACCGGCGTCTCCCTTAGCACACTCGCATCAGTTTGGGAGCTCCACCTTTCCGGAAGCTCGGGTCCAAATGAGGCAACCCTTTCTGAGGACACTCGCACTTAGAGGGTTTCAAATGGAAGGGCCGTGGCCTTTTCTGGGCATTGGAGGCAGGTCAGATGCCCTCATTGGATGTCTTCTCGAAGCTGCGGAGAGAAAAGACAAGACAGGTAATGACAGGAGCCACCATGGTATAGTAAGGCACTCCTTGAAAGAGCCATGAAGGTGATCCTCAGGCACCCATGTGTGACAGCGTATATCAAGTGTCATTCAAAATGGCTACACTATTTGTACATCTTGTGAAACAGGGCGGCCCGGACACACACAGGCGGACACCGTTTTAGCCATCACCACACGTTTATTTACAGACTATTTACAAAAGTCAAGTGCACCGCCACCAAACCCCACAGTCTCCCAAAGTCCTGGCTCTCAACAGCCACAGTCTCCACACACAATTCACTCGGGCCTCTCCTCGCCTCCTCTGCAACAACCTCGTCTTCCTCCTCACCCGACTCCAGCCTTGATTGCAGGGCGGCAGCTCCTTAAATAGGCGGCTGATTGCCGACCGCACCCAGCCACCTGTGACAATCTATATATTTTTTTGTTTTATTAATGTCATAAGTGCTCTGAGAAAGACTTGTAATGCCTAACAGTTTGTGAGTCGGTGAAGAACAGAACTGGTTCTTGTGAGGCAACTAGACAGCGAAGCACTCAAGAGCAGATTTGTTTTAAGAAAGATGAAGAATGACACTGATTTTTTTTTTTTTTATTATTATTATTATACTTTATTAATCCCGAAGGAAATTACTTGGTTTTCGGATACCCCTTGGGGTCAGAGTGCAGGGTCAGCCATTGGAGCAATTGAAGGTTAAGGGCCTTGCTCAAGGGCCCAGCAGAGTAGGATCTCTTTTGGCAGTGATGGGGATTCGAACTGCCAACCTTCGGGATACCAGCGCAGATCCTTAGCCTCACAGCCTGAGACCAATCTTAACAAGAGGGCCAAAAGGTACAGTAAAAACATTCTAATGCAACCACTCATTTATTTATTTCTTCTCCAAGATACATTTTGACAGTGTCAATTACACAAACACTGTGGCCAAAATAACTTTCCAGGCTCTGTTTAAAACACATGGTTAACATTGCACAAGAGAAGTGGTCAGGAATGCCAAGCTTTTCAGTTTAGCCACAACATCTCTGAGGCATTTGCAATCATTCTGGAATTTTTTGGCAATTTGCTCGAAGAGCTGAGAAACATTAATGATTTCCAGAAACTATCTGAGTCATTTTAGAGGTACTGCACAACAAAAAAATGAAAACATACAGATGAGGCTTTTAGAGCTATCAGACGTACTCAGTTCAATTAAGTATTCACTTTCCAGACCCACTTACTCCTATGTGGGGTCACAAGTGGCCAGATAACATCTTTAAATAATCAGGTGCAAAGTAGAAAGCATCCACTTCACCTGTTGGTCTTTGGAATAATGGAGGAAATAGGAGGAAGGCCCGGGAGAAGAATGTGTGAACAGTTGATGGGTGGCAGCATTTTTAAACAAATACAATTTCCACCTCAATAAAAGGATGTCTGTCTTTTTGTCCGGCTGCTATGTCTCTGTCATTCCAAAAGATGGCGCCTCACAAACATTTTTAGTAATAAAACGCATTGCATGTCTCATTCCAGCAGATGGCGCATCACAAAAATTATCACAGCTTTTACCAATGCCTTACCAAATGGCATATAACAGAGACATATGCATTGCATGGTGTACTGCAAACGATAATGCTGAGGTCTGCGTTGATAACTTAGACTTCAACCCAGCTTAGAGGTGTAGAAGAGCTAGAATTTCCTCATAGGGTCTTTCTCGGTACTCAGGCTTGATTCACAAACAGATAAATTCAATATCAGCCGGGAACACAATGCCATTCAATATATTCATACAGCATTCATGCCCATGGAGGTTTCCATATTTTACTGTTATACAACATCGAATCACCAGTGGATTTCATTTGGCTTTATTAACACTGATTATCAGAAAAAAGACTCACTAACTAATCTTTGTGAATTAATTATAAAACATAAACTTGAGAACTTTCAAGGAGGTGAATACTTTTTATAGGCACTATGCATAAAGGCAACAGACAAAATAAATACATACATTGTCTTAATACAGCACTGGACCACCATAAGCTACCACAACTGCAATCATCAATGCACCTTGGCACACAGATTTGCAATGTCCATGGAACTATAGTGCTCATCAATGAGAAATTGCATTACTTTGCGTTTTCTGGCATATGCAAGCTTAGTGGCCACTTGGGCTCCCACAATCAGTGTGGTGCCTCAATCTGAACAGTGAAGAAGTCGACTCCGCACCTCATGCTGTGTTGCCAGTGTACACCGGTGAGAATAACAGAACACCTGGCTACAAAACTTGTACCATTCCTCTGAGAAGAAGTCACCTCACGTTCCGTTTCATAAAGCAGATCATCATGACAGTGGCTGAAAACCAGAATAGATCTATAAACAATTCTGACAATGAACCTGTCAAATTCCTACGAAATGAGGGCAGCAAATTAAGAAATAATGCATTCAAATTAAGATAATACGACTGTTCATAGACCAGCATTGCTTTGTGGGTAACTCTGATCAATACTGTTATAATGACAGAGTAAATCAAAAAGGAAAGGCAATTTGAAAATTACGTTGTATAGGTAGAATAGGTAGAAGCTGATGCTATACGACACGTTCATGATGGCTTATCGGTAGTTTGAATGTACCCAGCATGGTGCTCTACAATACAATACAACACAATTTATTTTTTGTATAGCCCAAAATCACACAAGTGCCACAATGGGCTTTAACAGGCCCCTAGTCTTGACTCTCTAAGACGACAACAAAAAACTCCCAAAAATAGCCTTGTAGGGAAACAATGGAAGAAATCTTGGGAAAGGCAGTTCAAAGAGAGACCCTTTTCTATGTGGGTTGGGTGTGCGGTGGGTACCAAAAAATGGGGTAAATAAAACACACAAAACAGAGTACAAGTAATCCTCAATACAATATAACAGTACAATAGTAATATTACAAGTACAGAGCAAAATACATAATAGGATTCCGATTTGTTCAGAGTCCTGGAGCCCTCGGCCATCAAGCTGCCTCCCCACCTACTGGCCATTCCACAGCTGAGTCAGTGCCGGACCAGCCAATCCGATGAAAGGACCCTTCTACACGCCGATTCCAGTGCTCCTTTATCAGAGAAGCTCTACCATTAGTCTAGTTGAACTCAAATTCAAATGAACGTGGACGCTCTACACCCGGGGTGTTCAACTCCGGTCCTGGTGGGCTGCAGTGGCTGCAGTGGCTGCAGGTTTTCATTCTAACCATCTTCTTAATCAGTGAGCTATTTTTGCTGCTGATTAACTTGTTTTGCCTTAGTTTTTATTGACGTGACTCAGACCCCTTAGTTGTTTCTTTTTCTTTAATGAGCAGCCAAACAATAATGAGACACAAAACAAGCTGCCACATGACCAGCTAACCCGAAAATAAAGAAAAGTGAAGGTCATGTTGGTCTTCTCAGGTCACCAAAACATCTTGACGATGGTCTTAGAAAAAACTGAAAAACAACAGTCTGCTGTAGCAAAATATGAGCAGCAACAAGTCACGATATTCAGTAACGGCTTTAATTAACAGCAAAAAATACCTTCTCATTAAGAAACTAGTCGGAGGGAAATTGGCTGGAGTTTGACGTTCCAGTTTAGCTGGTCATCTGTTGGCTCGTTTCACATTTCATTTCTGAACGAAACAAAACAAATCAATTCAGAGGACTGAATCCTTAAAAACAGGGCTTTTAAAATGAAGAGAAAAGGAGTTAATTAGCAGTGAAAACTGCTCACTGATTAGGAAAAGGGTTAGAATGAAAACCTGCAGCCACTGCGGCCAACAGGACTGGAATTGGACACCCCCCGCTCTACACCATTGTTGAATAACGTGCTGTAGTGAGATTCCTTTGGGCAGAGGGAGTGAAACCTGCTGAAATGGATTACTACTTACAGATCAGGGGTTTCCAGATCCAGTCCTGGAGCACTACTGGTTTTCATTCTAAACGTTTTCTTAGTCAGTCACCAGTTTTTGCTGTTAATTAACATCATTTCACTTCACTTGTTTTTTTTTTAAGATACAGTCCTTTGAATTGCTTCATTTTTTTCTCTTTAATGTCACCCAAACAGAAATTTGATGTGAACAGATGACCAGCTAAGTTGAAGCCTCAAGCTCCAGCCAATTTCATTCCAACCAGTTTCTTAATTCTTCTTGTTAATTAAACCCTTTATTGAAATCTCTCATTCTGCCACAGAAGACATTTCCAATATTGTTGATTTTGTTTTATTTTTTTAAGAAAACTGTTAAAATGTCTCGTGGACCTGAGCAGATTAACATTACTAAGACTTGCACCTTTCCTTTTTTCAGTTATTATGGGTCACAGGTTGCTGGTTGCTGGTTATGTGGTAGCTTGTTATTAAGTGGTTTGAGTCTTAAATAGCAAGTCACCTACAATTAAGGCAAAAGAGTTAATTAGCAGGAAAAACTGGTCACTCTTGGTGAAGAATTTGACACACAGAAGAGGGAGAGGCTGCACACCAGGGTCCTTCACAACATCGTAGAAAAGCACCAAGAAAACAACCCAACTGGAAAAGTGCAAACGCAGTTCAGGCAGTTTGTGCACGTGGGCAGTAGGTGGCACTGCTGTTAAACCTTTTCTGCACTACTGAATGTAGAGAAGAGCCAAGCAAAATGACACCTTTTATTGGCTAACTAAAAAGATTACAATATGCAAGCTTTCGGGGCAACTCAGGCCCCTTCTTCAGGCAAGATGTAATACAGAAACTGAA
>JANRMT010051773.1:7308-19766 GCA_026402145.1 Polypterus bichir lapradei | reverse complement strand
TTTTTTTTTTTTTTAAATGAGTTTTAAGCACAGCGGAAAAAAGGAACAGAACAAATCCGAAGTGCATGCAAAAACCAACTCACAAGCAACCAAAAAAGTAAGATTGCAGGAGATCACGCTATTAAACTTAAAGCCTGATCGCTGTAAACAATGTTTTTAAAATGAGTTTTAAGCACAGCGGAAAAAAAGGAACATTTGAAAAAAAGAGAAAAGTAACATTGCACCTAATCGCGCTATGAAAAACTCCATCTGTAAACACTTTCATGAGTTTTAAGCACAAGGAAAAAAGCGAACATTTGAAAAAAAGAGAAAAGTAACATTGCAACAAATCGCGCTATGAAAAACTCCATTTGTAAACACTTTCATGAGTTTTAAGCACAGGGAAAAAAACGAACATTTGAAAAAAGAGAAAAGTAACATTGCAACAAATCGCGTTATGAACTGAAAAATTAACTTTTGAAAAATCCGTAATACAAAAACCACCAAGAAAACTAACCTTGCAGGAGTCGAGTTCTGGCATGAAGTGTTTTCCTTCAGGTGTTTTCTCTCTTGTGATTTCTTGGGTTTGTGGTGTTTTTAGCTGGTGGGAGTGAAAGCCTCATGCAGCCATTCCAAAAACAAATTCCTTGTGACCCAACCCTTCATGTTTGCCCCCCACATTACTGGCAGTCTGGCTTTGTTTACATTGTGCTGCTTGAAAGCACGAGGGTTCTCAGATTGGTAAATGAGTAAACTGGTAAACAGTTTTTCCACCTCTTGTAATTTCTTTCTTTACTTCGATTTCAATTTTCTTCAAAACTTTCTTCTCACCACTCTTCACTTGCTTAGAAGCCATAGTTAACTGCAAAAGCACACGAAATACTGTAGAGCACAAAGAGAGTGCAAGTCTTATTGAAAACAATGAACAAGGAGCGGCTTTGCTTAAATGAAAAAGCTAGGCAGCTCTCTTTCTCTCTCAGCCTGCCTGTGGTGGGGGGGATGGTTCGCTTGCACTACAGCCTACAGATAGGCAGGCAAACACGTGCAGCAATCTCCTCCTCCCCCTCCCCAGCAGGCACGTGGAATTGGGGGGATGGTTCACATACTGCCTGCAGATAGGCAGGCAAACACGTGCAGCAATCTCCTCCTCCCCCTCCCCAGCAGGGACGTGCTCTCTCGCTTTTGCTCTCTCTCTCAGCTCAGGCAGGCAAGGGAAACTGGCTTGTAAGGCAAACACGTGCAGCAATCTCCTCCTCCCCCTCCCCAGCAGGCACCTGCTCGCTCGCTCTTGCTCTCTCTCTCTATCTCTCTCTCTCTCTCAGCTCAGGCAGGCAAGGGAAACTGGCTTGTTCAGCAAACACGTGCAGCAATCTCCTCCTCCCTCTCCCCAGCAGGCATGTGCTTGCTCGCTCTTGCTCTCTCTCTCTCTCAGCTCAGCTCAGCTCAGGCAGGCAGGCAGGCAGGCAGGGGAAACTGGCTTGTTCGTATACCGAGTGTGTGGTTGTGAACCGAGGCAAAAGTTTGGCGAGCTTTTTGGTCGTGAACCGAGTTGTACGTGAACCGAGACGTTCATGAACCGAGGTTCCACTGTACATGAAAAACATTTATGTGTTAACGTTTTTACAGAGATTGTTGATGACACTGAACACACATGAAATGTATGTATTCTAAATGTCAATGTACTTTTTTACCCAATAAAGCTCCAGCACTTCACTCGAAGATAAACACTGAGCACTGTGAAACTTCTTTGCAAATTGAACTGCGGCGGTGGGTGGGGGGATGGAATAGCCAGCTACTTGCTGCTTGTCTTAACCGGCACATTTACAGGACAAAAGACGCTGAGGAAGAGGTGCGAACGGATTTAAGGTGGGACGGATTTTCAAGTTTTCTTGTAGGCTCTGGTAATTCTAGTGGTAACAGTAAGCACATCTAAACACACACTGCAAAATTACATCTTTGACTATTTTCTTTCAAAGAATCTACTCAGAATTTATAAAAGTATGCAGATGCATTAATAACCTAACCAAATGTGTATATGTTTCTGTGCACACTTTATATTGATTACAATGTCTGTTTAGCATGGAAAACCAACAGAATAAAATCAAGATTATGGCATTCTTATTGCATTATTTAAATGCAAACATATCATCCAGCCAGCATCACAGCAAACAAAATATCACTTCCATTCTTTTAACAGTGGAGGTTAAGTATTTGAAATAAATACAATAACTTCTTCCAGGAAGAACTGGTATTAAAAACTGGTGAAATTAAACTTCATATAATAAAAATTAGCACAACTAAAAGCTCAATGGGGACGCTAAGGTTTTTCTGTCACATTTCAAATTTTGGTCTACTTCCATTCTGAAATTTCATATTGTCTCACATAAATAACTGAGTGTGTGTGTGAAGAATGTGCAATCTGACTGCCTGGAATCTAGTCCTAAACGATTTATGCCTGGTGCCCTATGCTACATTGAAACACTCAAACTGTTACATCCCAAATTAGACAAAAAAAAATGATGGATGGATGGACGGACACATAAAGGTAAAATTAATGAGAGGAATGATTAAAATAAAGACACAAAAAAACATGCAAGAAAAATAACAGGAACCAAAATGATCACATTTATGAGTGTAAAGTTGACTTAAAAGGAAATTACTCATTTCTTTTTAAAAGCATTTAGGCTTCCAACCTAACACATAAACACATTTAAATACTGTAGACCCCTGCAAAGCTCAAGTCGTTCGCAGATTTTTCCTTAGAACCTAACTATTAATTGTTAGCGGAAAGCACAAAAATCCTCCGAAATTTTTTATGGCTTTTTTCGTGGCAATACTGTGCTGTAGAGAGAACAGGAAGCAACCACTGAGGGAAATGTGGTTTGGAATGGTGAAAGTAGCCAATCTGAGAGCATTATTCATTTCTCCTTGCTGCTGATTGACTGCTGCCCTGTGACGCGTCTCCAGCTGAGTGGGTTTACCACCGCTGAGGGAAACGCGGTTTTGGATGGTGAAAGTAGCCAATCCGAGAGCGTTACTCATTTTTCCTTGCTGCTGATTGACTGCTGCCCTGTGATGCATCTCCAGGTGAGTGGGTTTAGCACCCCTAAGGGAAACGCGGATTGGGATGATGAAAGTAGCCAATCTGAAAGTGTTATTCATTTCTCCTTGCTGCTGATTGATTGCTGCCCTGTGACGCTACTCCAACTGAGTGTCCTCGTGTTTTCATTGTTATTGAATTCATTTTGTTATTCTTAAACGCACAAGATGTCGCCAAATCACCCTGCACCTTCTAAGGCTTCTGGTACTGAGCCTAAGCGCCAGAAGTAGTTTAAAACACTCCAGGAGAAGGTTGAACTACTGGATTTGCTCTGGGAAGTAAAAAGTTATGCTGAAGTAGCGCGCCACTATGGCATTAATGAAAGGACCGCACGCTACATAAAAAAGAACGAAGCAGCGATCTGGAGTATCGCATCTGTAAGTTTCTGTGATAGTGCCAAAAAGGTAACGACCGTAAGGATTAAAAATATCGTCAGGATGGAATCTGCCTTGGCACTGTGGATCACTGACTTCAGGAAGAAGAACATCCCCTTGGATGGTAACATCATTCATGAGAAGGCACGGAAATTGTACCAGCAGTTCGCTACAGGAGACAATGTAGCAACTTCCCATCACAATGTTCCTGAAACCTATAAAGAAAAGCCAGCACGAAACCCCACCAGAAGAAGACCCGTCCAAAGATACGACTCCTCCTGAAGCGCCTGAAGAAGAAGCGCCACCCGAGGAGTTTTAAATCCTCTGCATCGTACTGCACAGCTACTTCATCATCATCATCAATATCATTCATCATTGGTGAGTACCCGTACATTTTACTGTATTTTAATTAAATGAAATTATTATGTATTTACTCTACTTATAACAAAGAAAACGATAGCGCATACCAAAGAAAACGTGCTTGCATGAATTACAGTACGTATAGCGGTAACATTGATATTTCACATTCAAGCACTGCGGGAGACATAGCAGTACAGTACTGTACAGTATACGGGTTTACCTTTACATTCTATTTTTAAGTAATGTATTAAGGTAATTTTTTACGTAATGTATTAATGTATTAACCGGAGTTTGCAACAAAATTAAAGTGCTTTGGGGGCATACTGTATTTAGGGTTTAAACTATAAAAATAGGCATTTAAAAGGCATTTTTTAACCACATCCAAAAGTTGCAGTTTTTTTACAATTAACGGGCGCTCTAGGAACGTAACCCCCGCGAATTTTGGGGGTGTACTGTACTGTAAAATTAATGGGTAAGAACCTGCTCTCACTATTCTCACAAATTCAGTATCGACTGAAGATCATGCTACAGAACTAATAAACATGCACTAAAACACTACATGCTACTCTGTCACAAATAAAGCCATAGAATCTTTCACAGTTTACACAACCCCAGCCCTGCATGCTTACAGTGTGTATGCATTAGCTCTTTAAATGCAGAGGAGAAGGTGAGTCAAAGCAGACAGACTAGTATGCAGCAAAGCCTGTACCACCACCCTCTGGTCCAACACAACACAGTATATTCCAGTCTCTCTTTTAGATTGTTTCACTGTTTTAACCAATAGTATCCATCTGTTGCAAACAACTTAGCTGAAGTCAAAAAGTTTTTATTCTAAGGAAGATGTTTAATTTGCTCCACCCTGCTCTTGAAACTCTGCATTTTGAAACATAAAAATTAAAATCAAATCATCGGTTAACAATTACTGATGATCATGTGAATGATATATCAGGGAAAAATTAACACTAAATATTTATTAAAACTTAATAATTGTCTAAATTAACCTGTATTATGCAATATGCAAAACTGTCAATGTTGAAACTGTAAAAAATACTCAAATTTTTTGCCATGAAGCTTGTACATGATTCAAATTAATTAATCTACTAGACTTTTAAATGTAAAAAATGTAAATTTTGTTTTGCAATGGCAATGTTGACTACAACTGCCCTAAATTATGTATTTATTAAGAATGTCACAGCATACGTATGTTGTGAATCCATGTCAATTAACAGATGGACATGGATGAACAAGAAAAAATCGTGCAGAGCTAGTATACGTCAGCCAGACAGCAAACAGCAGGGAATTTGTTATTAGAAAATCTTAACACACCAATTATTGTATTTTTCCTGATGCAAAATTAAAAGTTATAAATAATTGGATCACAGAGTACAAAAAGATGCAAATGAAAATTCAGAAGTATTATTTTAGTAGAAAGAAACAACAGAAAGCCATGAAAGATACAGTACTTATTAAAAACTAATTAAAATAAAGGCATAATCAATTCAGACTGAAGAGGTTATCAATAGATTTTCAAGTACAGGATGCAAAACATTCATTCAAGTTTCAGAACTGGCACAATTGCATACTTTATCCAAAATTCTGCTGACTACATGCATTTCCTTTGGACTTAACAATGCAAAAGATTTCCATCCATAATGGAAACATAGACCTCACGATTTTTGTTGTGTTTTTATGAGATGAAGCACTGAATAGAGGCATCAGGTAAATAACAACACTGAATTCCAAGTCTGCAATTTACGTTATGATTTAAGTTTTTCTATTCAAACAATCAATTTATACTTTATTAAGATGTGTTCTGATTAGAGTAATAGAATCAGAAAAATGCACTGGAATGTTTTTGAGAAACGCCTAAGCATTGTTTAATTTAAACAACAAGTCATCATTGACTTACAATGCAGTGGAGTTTCTGATTTTCTATGGCAACACACTATAAAATAGTAGCCAATCTATGACAGTGACAATTAAGGGTAACCAGGAAACTGTTTATCAATTATCTAGAATCTGAGTAGTATATCCGTAATGGTGAGATTATGGAAATTACCTGTCTTCATAAAATGTAGTATCTCTACATCCATGAGTTAAACCTGAGCTGGAGTACTAGTCTGAAATGAGCAGTTAGGACAACCTTTGGCATTGACTCCAGGAACTCATCAAATATAAAATACATCCTGATTTCAAAGACAATTAAAAAGCAAATGTGTATTTCAGGGTCGAGAACACTAGAAATAGAACTATAAATAAAGAAGTTTATAAGAGATCCTTCAATCCAACCATCCAATGAACATGATTAATCCAATTTCTCATTTTCATTTTAATATCATTGACAACTGCAGTCTACAATTGCACCATCAATGTCAAGACAGGATATAACCCTGCACTGAGCAGCAGTTCATCACAGAGCAAACATGTGTACATGCCAATACTCACCCATACTGTACCAATTTAGAGACCACAGTGGGTTCTAGTGGCCAACTCACTGGACTATAAACAAAAAGGGAAACATCTGAATGTCTTTCTATCTCTCACAGTTTAACCCAGACTAAAGTAAAAAACCTGTGTCTCATTTCTAAAAATGTTAGTCAACACCTAATTAATCCAGGTTATGTAGTGTCTGTTAAATACATAATATTAATAGCAATAACAAAATCACCATCATCTTCATCTATGGGAAATAAATAGGAGCAGAGTAAACAATTTTAGAGGAAGAGTTTATGGTATGTTTTATAACAGAAGAATACCTAACTGCAGCCGATAGAAACTAATTAAACTGGAACTTTGAATTCTAGGAAAAGCTTTAAACACAGAAGTAAAATTAATTGCTATGAATGGGACATAAAAACTAAAGAAAATGTGTGGAATGATTTATAGCACAAGTAGACTATTATTAGTAGAACACTCAAGTTAGGCAATCTTTAGAACACTGAGGTGAAGAATGAATGTAGTATCCATTTAACACACAATGAATGCATGATACAAAGTACTGTAGGGGAAAACAAAAACAAACTGAAAATTTGTCCTTTGATCATGTATTTCTGATCACCCTGGATCAGGTTTTCTCAATATTATGACTCAGGTTCTTTGAGAAAACTTTGTATGTGTTGCATCCATCTTACAGTAGATATACATAGGATTATTATAGTATGATCCTACTTACTGATCTTTCACTAGGAAATCTATGAAACACTTTATACTGCAGCCAGCTGAAGTTTCTAGAATGATTGCTGATGAAGGTAAACTCGAGAACTTTCCCTTGTTATTTGTAAAATAAAAATCATATTCGGCCCTTTTTGTCAGCTTTGCATTTTCATTCTATTTTAGGATTTTGATTCAGTTCAACCAAGTCTATTAGTAAACACAGTACAAACATGGAAAAGGAAATATGGTTTATTATCCTACCTTATTGATTAATTTTAGTGATGTAATTCTAATTTTACTTTCTTCTGTTGTGAAATTATTTTTGAATTATCATGTTCTAAGTGAAAATGGACACAGGTGGTGCAGTGGTAGCGCTGCTGCCTCACAGTAAGCAGAACGTGGTTTTGCGTCCCAGGTCCTCCCTGCGTGGAGAGTGCTTTGAGTAGTGAGAAAAGTGCTATATAAACATACAATTATTCTATTATTATAAAATTAATTAAACAGGTCACAAGTTAAAATGCAGTGGGTTAAATTAGATTCACCATGCACCTGCCAGAGCCTTGACTAAAGAAGTATGATCCCAGCACTCTTAAAGCATTAATTTTAATGTCGTCTTAAGTTAGAAACATGCTGCATTACTGCTTTTTGCTGCTGGTAGTTTGCATTTGTCAAAGTGTTTCTTTAATGCTATTTTGTAGAAGTCAAATCTTATTTAAAGCTGCATAAATGTGTTATTTTGAAACATTTAAGTTATCATGGCTTGCAAAATACAGATACATTCATCAATAATGCATTTTTTACTTTTATGACTTACAGAGACACTATAAAATCAGACCTGATTCAAAAGCTGTTAGCGGATTTAGATTGTGATACAAGGACTGAGATTAGAAAAATGATTCAAAACTGTCCTTTGTCTTTGTATATAATCTTAATTATCCCAGTGTCCGTATTTGTATTTTGTAAAATATCTTATGCCAAACAATCATAATATACAACACAAAGACATCTTAGGCTCAGACTAAGGTTGTAAAAGTGTTTTTGCCTCGGAATGTATGTATTCAATCAGACTATTTCATTAATTTTTTGCCAGACAGGTAAGTTAAGCCAGCTAAGAGAAGTCAAGTGACAATGTTAAACTGAGGTGGGTAATGCCTCTTTGATGAATTTTGGCATATAAAACATGTTTATCAAGATTACTAATTGTGATTTTTTACTTTTTAATATAATTATTATATTACGTGGTAAAAACAGCAGTTAATATCATACAATGCTTTAACAACTGGCTTGCTAGCTATCAGCTTATTAAATTTTGTCTTTTACCATATCAGATGATCACGGTGTTCAATAAAATTCAGTCTTTAAGTACTGTCAAATGTTTTCATTGTAGATTGCACAGCTGCTCAGACAAATGGGTAATTAAAAGTTATTTCATAAAGCAACATCCAACACCTACTTAATGTTCATTGTTAAAACACATTAGGCATTTTACTAGCATAAACAGTATTGGGGTCATTTTTATTATGCTCATGCATTTTAGCTAGTGTTCACCTACTGTTGTAAACTGTTAACAGCAAAAAAGAAACATATATTTACTTTAAGATAACAGAACATAAATATATACTCCATATCTGCAATTTTTTTTGCAATAAAGAATCACTGTTTACCATGTAGATGCCAAAATTGACACAAGAATAAAGTATTGCCAAGGTAGAGAAGTCAGCCACATGTACTGTGGTAATCCATTAAAATGTCCAAACTTACAGTAAAATGTAATACATATAGTTTAACATTGAAAATGTAGCCTTCAAAAATTAAGTAAAAAAAAAAATCATATTTACGTAACCTTATATTATCTCAGAACTAATAAATGAGGATTGTGTCAGGTTGGTGAACTTCATGCTTGGCAGGTTTAGTAATAATGTTTCACAAGTACATTTGTAAAAACTCTGCTAGGAGCCCAGATCCACTTTTTGATTGATGATAATACTACTGATGAATAAGAAGATCCTATACACTATACACCCATTTTAATTTATATGGGCTACATTGGCAGTGCATTGTACAGTAGATAATGCACTCCACACACATTGTGACAGCATAAGAAAAGGGAAACGGACTAACCCAATTCACCAGCTAAAAACTGATAAGTAGCCAAACCAGACAGCAATGGTACAGAAAGCATCAATGACCAAAGTGTTGTAAATTACAAAAGCAGAATATTCTTTCTTAACTTGAAGTTCTGGGCACATCATTCTCTGTCTGTAGGCTGTATTTCTCACTTGAAAAAAACCTTTGAAGGTTGAATACTTGGTTAAAGCAAGCTATCTACCACATCTGTTGATATAGGAATGAGCACTGCAGATACATCTGATTGGTCTGTTCTTGGGTCTGTTTCAGACAGAAGTGAAGTATTAGTAGATGTTGTAAAGCCGTGCACAGCTACAGAAATGCAATGTGTGCAAGAACATGCATAGTGTAATGACTGCATAATTTACTGCAATCCATCCATCCATCCATCCATTATCCAACCCGCTATATCCTAACTACAGGGTCACGGGGGGCCTGCTGGAGCCAATCCCAGCCAACACAGGGCGCAAGGCATTTACTGAAATGTCCAAAAAAATTTAAAATAAATATATATATAAATAAATATACACATAACAGAGTTGGTAGCGGTTACACTTTTACACATGTGCCTCTGAAACAAAATTAGTATACTGTAAGGAGTATGCCCATACTTCTGTCTCTCTTCATTGAAGCCAAAATTTATATAGGATTTATATTAAAAAAAAAAAAAAAAAAAAAAAAAAAAAAAAATTAATATAATAAACCAGCATTTCTATTTGTAAATATGGAAAAAAGGTAAAGAAAAAATCCTTACTCATATATTAAGTAATAATGTGTTTCTCAGCTGCCTCACACATTGCAAAATTTCCAATAGACTGTGCTGCAATATTCCTTTCTTCGCATCCTGCTGTTACAAGATGACATGCATTTCTGCTTCTATAGTAGCAAATTAGATAGCTGTGACCATCAACAAATGGCAAACTTCAATGAATACTCAGATTCATGTTTTTAAAAAAACTGCTAAAATGTTAAATGCACTTGAATTTCCCCTACTGTGGTGCACTGCCATAAGCAACTACATCACCTGTCTATTTAAATGCAAATGTACGTCTTAGAGTGGGTTTCACTGGTTACATTTCCCTAGTCAAACTACCATGAGATGAAATCATTTCATAAAAACATTTACAATCAATCAAGCAATGCTGATAAAAAAAAATTGTTTAATTTCATAAGCTTTTAATATTGGGGAATGTTACTTGTTATAAATTAAACTGAAATGATCTTCTTTTTGGATGTGGAACATTGAAAGTATTGTCATGCGTTAAATTTACGGCCTACCCAGTTGAGAGATTTGTACTTACAGCTAAGAGTCACAGGAAACCAATGGGGTTCGTGTTTGGTGTTGGTTTCATGTTACTGTAGACAATCCTGCATCTCTTTGCTGCTCATTTATGGGTAATCCAGGTCTAAAGATGTCTGATGATCATGATTATCTGGACTATTTAGGATTTGTAGATGATAGTCTGGTGAAGCAAATAGTTGCTAAACCAAACCACTATGTTGAGCCGTGTCAGAAAAGTCACAGTGATCCATTTTGCTTGTCACAATCGCTGACAACCTGTCACTGCAGATGACATGGGTGTTTTTCAGGCTCCTGATACTGTAGGGCATAGTGGATAAACCAGTGCAAAGATGGCACTGGTCCACAAACAGATTGTTGCATATACCTGTTTTCCACAAGTTATAAGTGAATGCCATTTTTCACTCATTATAAAATACCTGCATTTCACTTTACTAACAATGACTATGATGAACCCAGTCGCAAAAGCACTGAATCTGTACAAACTGTGAGATGTACATCAGGTGATCATCAAAAATATGCAGAAGGTACATGTTCCTGATTGTGACATACGTACTGAAAAAAGTCTCATGGTTTACAAGGGAAGACTGTTGTGAATCAAAGTCCACTGCATCCAAATGAACATGATTCAGTATCACGTTCTACATGCTGTAAGAAGCAAGCTTTGGATACATCTGAAATATTACAAGAAAACCTTTTGCCTCCATGTGTTAGTGACTCTTTTAAAACATACGTATGACAAGAAGCAAGTATGCTAAATCTCCATCAGTGTAGCAGTTGGCACTTGACAAACCTTTCCTATTGTAATTAAGTTGATGTATTTTGATTTACATACTTCTGTTAAATAAACTTTTTTATTGACAAGAAAAAGTTCAGCAGTCTTTGTTTATAGAGGGGTAAACATAACGCCAATATTCTCCCATCTTTGTTCCTATTTGTAATGACCATCTTACTATAAAAGACTACTTTACATTCTTTAGGACACTAATGACATGAAGGGTTGTTTGGATTCACTTTAACAAAAATATATACTGTATCACTGGAGTGGAATTTGAAGAACTAGCTGTTGATTAACAAGGAAGCAACATACAGTACTTAATACTAGAATCCTTGAAGCCTACGGAAAAAGTTGTAATGCTGGGCCACCTTAAATTCCTTTGCACCTCTTCAATAGCATTTTTTTTTGTAAATGTGTCAATCAGCACAAGCAGCAAGCAGCTTGCTATCACATCCCCCAACCAAAGCTGCTGAAGTGAAATGCTAAATTCTCAGAGCTCAGGTGTGTTTATCTGGGTGTGAAGTGCCTTGAGATGTATAGGGTAAATAATACAATTTTATTTGGAATTCATACATTTCATGTGTGTTCCGTGTCTACAATAAGCTGGGTAAATGGTGGAAAGGAATTTAAGGTGGCCCGGCATTACAACTTTTTTCGTAGGCTTCAGGGATTCTAGTGTTAAAGATACATCAACCAATTGCTCATTTACATGACCCTTCAAACAGCTAATCTATACCAAACTAACACTAATTTAATTCATTAGTGAAAAATTAATTAAAAACAATTCAGTACATGATAAAGTTATAAGAAATAAAGAAGAGTAGGGGAGAGTAGAAGAAATCTATACTAATAAACGGCAAAGCCCTCACTCACTCACTGACTGACTGACTGACTGACTGACTGACTGACTGACTGACTGACTGACTGACTGACTGATCACTAATTCTCCAACTTCCCGTGTAGGTAGAAGGCTGAAATTTGGCAGGCTTATTCCTTACAGCTTCCTTACAAAAGTTGGGCAGGTTTCATTTCGAAATTCTTCGCGTAATGGTCATAACTGGAAGCTGTTTTTCTCCATTTACTGTAATGGAGATGAGCTTGAAACCCGTGGGGGCGGAGTTTCGTCTGACATCATCACGCCTCCCACGTAATCACGCAGTACGTAGAAAACCAGGAAGAGGCCCAAAAAGCGCTTTAGAAAACATGCATTATATAATTGAGAAGGCAGCGAAACAATAAGAAGCGAGCGAGTGATATATACAACCATATTCATGAGTTCTGCTACTT
>JANRMT010051770.1:0-10155 GCA_026402145.1 Polypterus bichir lapradei | reverse complement strand
TACTTTAATTATCCTTGAGATGTGTCTAGGACTTGACTGGAGTCTACCTGTGGAGAACTGAATGTATTGGACATCATTTAAAAAGGTACACACCTGTGTAGGGCGGCACAGGTTCATGGTCCTCCCTGAGTGGCATTTGCATGTTCTCCCTGTGTCTGCATGGGTGTTCTCTGGATGCTCTGGGTTCTTCCCACAGTCCAAAGACCAGCAGGTTAGGTAAATTAGTGATCCTAAATCGGCCCAAGTGTGTGGTTGGTGTGTGTTTGTGTGTGTGTGGGTGTGCGTGTGTGTTTGGCTTGCAAAACTCTAACAGGAACATTTATGGCAAACTTTCACAATGTTTCCCTCTCCATGGCTTGTTCCCATCTTGTGCTTAATGTCTCAGTGTTGCGTGAATTGGATTAGGTGTATTGGAGGAAGACGATTACAAGCACAAATGTTAGGAAGATTTTTTTCACGCAGGGAAAAAGTAGACACAAGGAACAAACTATCAAGTAGTCTGGAAAACAGTAAGACTTTGGGGATCTTCAAAATTTGACTAAAAATATTTTGCAGAAATTGGGTGAAAAAGATAGACAAGCTTTACTGAGCTGAAATGGCAGCTCTTGTTAAAATTGTTCTGATGTTTGCTGTGAAAGAAAGTTTCCATTTTCTTTCTCAGATTCTCCTGATTCGAAGGATGTACTTTCCTTTCTTTCTTCCTTAGGATCTTCTGTCATTCAAGCGTATAACCTGTCCAGCCTGTGAAGAGCTGTCTGTCACATGCTACAATATTTTCTTGCAGACTCAGTAATGAGCACTGCATTATTTATTACCTCTTAAAATTATTTTTTAATTTGTTTAAGGGGCCCCCACGCAAAATGGATATTCAGGCTTTTAGGGGGTTCCTAGTGTTAAATAGGAGGTTCCAGACCCCCAGCAAACATCCAACCTCCCGCCTTAATCTTTGTGTGTTCCTCCCAGCTAACATTTAAACCTTAGTGCCATTAGAGTCAGCTTGCAAAAGGTTTACAGTATTGCTTCTATAAAAAGAGAATGAATAGCATTTTATCTGCATTTACTTATTCCAAGAAGCTATAAGGTATTTTTTAATGTAAGTTATATCAGTTTCAAACTTCCATTTTACATTATTTATGATATTCCTTTATTTTCACAGTTCAGGAAGGGACAACTTCCATTTGAAATGATAAATACCTGTAAGAGAGGATGACAGACAGAAAAAGATAACTAAACAAATTCTAAGGGATTCTAGTTATTAATAAAACATTGTTTTTTATTTAGCACTGACACCCCTCTAGGACTGCTTCCTGCTTTGCACTAGATGCCGCTGGGATAAGCTCCAATCACCCCTAATTGGATTAAGAGAATTTGAAAGTGAACAGATAGAAAATGCATGTTTAATTTTGCCTGATAAGTGGTTGAAAATTTCATTTAATTCAGTAATACTGTGTGCATCATTTTCAGCATTTTTGGCACAGAATTTTCTTAGGAGTAAATCACTAAAATGTCAGGTAGTCATGGTAACATCTTTGTAGGCTTGGGCTCCTGTATTGGTGCCTGCAGCTATTTATATTTTTTATTATTTGTTTTTAGTTTTTATTAAAAATATTGACAACACTTTTTATTGGCCAAAATGTCTGCAATGCTATTAATAATGCACCATCATTATGACTTCTAATTATTCTCCACAAAACTTGATTAATGCAGTTTTATTGTGTTAATGGGTACGTGTACCAAATGGCCATTATTTCATTCATCCACGCATTCTTTCATCACACCATTGCTAGAAAGCCAAAGTTTTTGATAAAAATTACCAGGTACAAAACACAGGCTGATACAACTTGTGTGAATTTCATCACGTTAACTCATAATGTAAAACAGTAGTGTGTATGGTTCCCACATGCCTGTATCCACTCCAGACAACTTCTGGGCATGCTCCTGATGAGATGACAGATGGTTTCCTGAGGATGTACTCTCTAACCTGGATCAGAGGATCAGTGAGCTCCTGGATAGTCTGTGGTGCTACTTGATGGGCAATGGATACACCAATACATAATGTCCCAGAGGTTCTAAATTGGTTTCAGGACTGAGGAACATGCAGGCCATTCAATAACATCAATGCCTTTGTCATCCAGGAACTGCCTACACACTCTGACCACATGAGACCGGGCATTGTCTTGCACCAGGAGGAATCCAGGGCCCACTGAACCAGTGTAAGGTCTTACAGTGGCTCTGAGGATTTCATCAGTAGTCAGGGTTTCATTGCCTCCATCACATAGAGGTCTGTGCGACCCTCCAAGCATATGCCTCTCCAGACCATCACTGACCCACAACCAAACTGGTCATGTTGGATGATGTTGCAGGTTGCATAACATTCACAATGGTGTCTCCAGACTCTTTCACACCTGTTACATGTGCTCAGGGTGAACCTACTCTTATCTGTGAAGAAAACGGGGAGCCAATGGTGGAGCTGACAACTGTGGTATTCACTGGCGAATGCTAATTGGGCTGCACGGTGATGGATTTTGAGCAGAGGTCCTACTACAGGACGTCAGGCCCTCATGCCACCCTTATGGAGTCTGTTTTTGACCAAACAAACATGCCCACCGGTAGCCAGCTGGAGGTCATTTAGTAGGGCTCTAGCAGTGCTCTTCCTGTTACTCCTTGAACAAAAGAGTGGATATCAGCCCTGCTGCGGTGCTGATGCCCTTCCACGGCCCTGCCCAGCTGTACTTGTGTAATGGTCTGTCCCCTGGTATCTATTCCATATTCTTGAAACTGTGCTGGGAGACACAACAAACCTTCTTGCGACGGCATGTACAGATGTGTCATCTTGGATGAGCTGGACTACCATGCATCCTGAATCAGCTGCAGGTACCACCTCATGCTATCAGTATTGACAAAAACACTAGCAAAATGCAAAACTAGAGAAGGAGCAGTCAGGAGGTATAAGGAGAGAGGAATTGTGTGTGGCCACCACCTGCAAAACCATTCCCTTTTTAGGGGGCTGTCTTGCTGTTGCCTCTCCAGTGCACTTGTTGTCACTTTCATTTGCACCAAAGCAGGTGAAGTTAATTCAAAATCACTAATACTTCCTAACTGGTAAGACTGATATCCTTGAAGCTTAATTGAATTGATCTGGTGTTAGACTGGGATGATTCAGTGTTCTTTTTTTTTTTTTTCACACTCAGTACATAATTTGCTTATCGTAGATCCCGGAATACAAGCCGACTCGGTATATTAACCGATCCCCTTCTCTACCTACTAAATTACATGTATTTGCCGATGATCGGTATTTAAGCCGACCCCCTTCTCCAAGCAAAATTTTCTAAATTTCCTTAAAAGTGTCTTTCAGGTATATTTATCATGTTTATTGGCGAGAATTTGAGACTGCCGGCATTTTTGATGGAAACCAGGAAGTGATTGCGGAGAAGTTTGGTAAAATGAAGGCTTTGTGTTGAAACTATATACGCAAATACGGTACATCGGCGGGTGGATTTCCGGAGACTCGTTATAAATTTGACTAACTTAAATACGCAATACAGTGGACCCTTGTCTTAAGAACTTAATTCGTTCGCGAAGGCTAACCCATAATTCGTTCCGAACCTCCCACTGCAACACTTACTTAACATTTTCATAATAAAAAAGGGTTGTATAATGTGCATAATTTACCAAAACACCAATAATTTTTCTAATGTACTAACCAAAAACTTATAAAAAGTGCCTTAGATTAAGCTAGGAGCATGGCGGCGCGCAGCGGCTCAGGGCTCTCCTTTTCAGTGCACTTTTTTGTTGTTTTTGTACTTTTTTTTTTCCTTGTTTGTGCACGATCGGTTCGGCGAACATCCGTTACACCCGTCAAAACCTTATAGACATCGGTGTCCAGAGCCAGACATCTGTTTCGAGTGTTTTTCATCACACGCACAACATCCCAGACAACATAGCGAGACTAGCGGGCTCTCCGTGGATTGTTGTCGGGTCTAGGAGACGACGGAGACGGAGGAGGGAAAGAAAGCAGAAGCGGGGCCACAGATCCGGCGTTACACTAAGGCTAAAAAAACAACCATACAAGCCCTATACAGAACTTTTTTTCTGCACTGAAGGAGCTGCTTTTAATCTCATTGTAGATGTGTATAGTGACAATAAAAGGCATTCTATTCTATTCTAGAAACAACAATTTCATACTGTACTCACCATTTAATTTGACATCTTTGGGCTGCAGGGAGGAGGAGGAGAATGCAAATCTTTTCTTTGTAAAATTGTCAAGATGGTGGATTTCGACATGCAGTACATATTAGCGAGATCGGTCACACGAACAGCACTCTCATATTTCCACACAATTTCCATCTTCGTTTCAATTGTGATCGCTTTCTTTACCTTCTCTTTCTTCCTTAGCAATTATGTGTCTTGCTTGCATGGTCTTAGTGAATTATATATATAGGTAAATCACTGCAATGACCGAAATTACATCCACAAACACATGTATCTGGGCCCCAACTGATGCTACTAACGCTCTCGGTTGTTTGTTTACAATCGCACAAGCGGATACACGTGACCGCTTTCGGGTCGTAACGTTCGTCGTAAATCAAAAGAAAAATTTTTATTTTAAACTTCCCGATAATTTATTATAAATTTTATTAATAAAATCAACAACTAAAACACTTTTTTGAATAAATTCTTTATTTAATTTAAAGTACCGGCATGCAAAGTTACTTCATCTGAAAGATGGCTCTATGGTTTCGTCATTATTTACTTCCGTATTGATCGGCAAAACCGGCATTGCGCTGGAAATCTTGAATCTGAAACTATGCTCGTTGTATAAACCGACCCCCAAACTCCAAGCCAAAAATCTAGGACGAAATTCTCGGCTTATATTCCGGGATCTACGGTATTTAGTATGTGTATAAAATAAAAGAGTGTTGTGAAGAGAAGTGATGTTAGCTTGAACTCCATGATGGGGCTGAAAGGAGTAGTAAGCATTAAAGCCTTAACCTGATAAATCCCCCCTCTTCTCCCATTCTGAATATTTATAATTAATACATTTTTATAGCAATTCACTTTTGAGGAATGAAGAATCCACATATTTCAAGGTAATGTCCATGTCTTCCTTTCTAGTCTTGGTGCTGGAGAATGGTGACATGTTGTGTGTTGGTCAGGCCTTCAGGCAAGAGTTTCAGTGTACTCTGAAGTCCCGAAAATAAACTTGAACTTGAACATAACCATAATCATCAGATTGTGAAATCCATCTAATGCTGATATATTCAAGTACATTTTGGTATGATGAATGATCATCATTTTAAACTATTTGTGCTAATCTGGACAACAAATTTTTTTGCAAAAGCTTTCCCCCCAGAAAGCTTTTATTGATTTTATTGTAATCATTCCATAAAAATAGATCAATTTTTACAAATAAAAAATAGGATTGAAAAAAATCAACCCCCATCCCTGAGAAAGAGACCATGGCCAATGGACTAAAACTTAAAAATAGTAAAAATGAATAAATTGATGAGTTTATTAGGTGGATACAGATACATGGAGAAAAAAAGGGGGGTGGGGGACTCTACTTCCTCAATATTATTGATTAGATCCTGCCATGTCTTAAAAAAGTTCTGCACAGATCCTCTAAGTGAGAATTTAATTTTTACCAATTTCAAATAATATAAAACATCAGTTACCCACTGACTTAAAAGAGGAGAGTTAGGATTCTTCCAGTTTAGCAAAATAAGTCTGTGTGCCAATAGTGTAGTAAAGGCAATCACAGTTTGTTTGTCCTTCTCCACTTTAAGCCCATCTGGCAGAACACCAAACACAGCTGTTAATGGGTTAGGAGGGATTGGGACACCAAGGCTGTCTGAAAGGCACTTAAAAATTTTTGTCGAGAATGATGTTAATTGGGTGCAGGCACAAAACATGTGACCCACTGAGCCTGGAGCTTGATTGCAGCATTCACAGGTAGGATCTTTCCCTGGAAACATTTTGGATAATTTTAAGCAAGACAGATGTGCTCGATTTATAATTTTGAATTAAATAATTGTATGCTTTGCACATATGGAGCTCGAATGAATTCTCAATTGGCTATTTCAGTTTTTAGCAGCATTGCATTTAAGTTTTAATTGTTGCCTGTATTCTTAACCAGATATTAGTTAATAATGAAATGCAGTTAATCAATAAACCAGCAGCTCTCCAGCTAATGTGCTTCCTTTTAATCCTGTGCATATGCACCATGAAGTATCTATGTTTAAAAAAATATTTAGAAATAAATGAGAGTGGAATTAGAAATCTGTTCTGGTCCACAAAACACATGAATAATGTTCTCAGAGAAGGAAACTCTACAGTGCAATTAAAATTTCTTTTGGATGAATGAAAGCACTAACAAGCCAAACAGTTAAATACCAAGTTTCATTATCTGCAAGGACTGCCTTCTATTTAGGAAACTAGTTGGAAGGAAAACCTGTAGCCACTGCAGCCCTCCAGAACCATGATTGAGGACCCCTGTTGCAGAGTATATGACACATGTAGCAGACTGGCTTGTACAATTGATTTAAATTTAATTTTACAGCTATCAAATACTTTATTCATACAATGTGTTTTTTTTATTACTATGAAATCCTAAAGTGTATAAAAAAGTACACCTCTCTATTTTAATAAAAAAATCTTGGGAAGAGATATGAGACGTGACTTTCTCAGAGAGACACTTTCACGTCCCGCGAGACGAGACTTTGTGCCAAGAGATTTAACCACGCCGGGGGCCGGAAATAAAAGACAAAGAATAGATGACAAAGTAGAATGCCGTGAAGAATTCAAAAACGTTGGCGCGATACACATGCAGAGCAGGTTAGAGATAATGGAAGTACGAACATTCTAAAGTCTCAAACAAAATAATATTACTCTGTGAAATAACAGAACAGCGAAAAGAGATCAAACATATTGTTCGGATTTAAACTTTAAGTTGGAGACTTGTAGATCGTCTAATTCATGTTGTCATCAGGGAAAAGTAGTGTTTCTTCCCAATGAAGAGGCATATCCACAAGAATTAAAAGATTTGTTGTTTGGTGAAAGTTAAATCCCGTGAGAGAAAATTTCAAGCCCCACAAGACAAGACTTCGTGCAAAGAGATTTGGAAAAGGCCTGCCCACATCTAAAACATTTACAACCACACACACAGTTCAATCATGTCTAATTTGTGTGAATGCTATTGTTAGACACAGTTCATGTAGAGAGAAAGAAATGATATTCACTTGCGGGCAGGTATACGTTGCATTGTCACAATGTAATTTCAAACAAGGAATTAAAATTCAATGTGATATTGACGAAAAGGTAAAAGCGAAGAGATTGAATATATGGACATAGGTGATATGACAGAAGTATGTAGATATTGTTTGGCTTTAAACTTTAAGTCAGAGACTTGTAGATCTGGCTAATTCATGTTGCCATCAAGGAAAAGTCATGTTTCTTCCCAATGAAGAGGCCTATCCGCGGGAATTAAAAGTTTTGTTGTTTGGTGAAAGTGAAATCCACATATGCGAGTGGCAGAGATGCAAAGTTGTTGGCGCATAGCTCAGGCATGGGGGTTAACGAGCAAAGCGAGCAGGGGGTGAAGCCTCCTAGTTTAATTTAAAATGCTAGAGTATGAGCAGAATATCAAAGTAACACCGCATTCTCATGCTGTTAACGTCCCTGTTTCAATCAGATTCTTTTGTCCACTTGCAGTTTTTTTTTTTTTAATTTGGACCTTCTTGCTCTTGACTGTGAACAGCATGAATAATTAATGTCTTCCTTACAAGTCAACGTATTCAAGCTAAAGTGTTTAAACGTATTTTGGGCAACCAAATCTGCAAAACACATTTAATGAACTCAGTGAAATGAGGGGCACAAGTGGCAAGACGGGCTTGTTTGAGGTTCTGCACATACAACATGATAGTCCACATGACTTAACTTTTTGATTTGATGGCCCAAAATTTATGGGATGACACACAAAGTCACCTTTAACAACAGATGAAAATGGTGCCATTGGTACACGTGATGAGGCATACTGATTTGCAGGTTAGTTGGGAATTGTTGGAACTGTGAAAAATTGGGGTCATGGAAAAGTAAACTTTAATAATTCAAGTGACGTAGTAAACAGTAAAAAAAAATATCATTAACATGATATGTCACTGTGGAGCCATGCTGTAGCATGTATATTTTCTGCTGTGTCTTAAAATTCAGAAAGTGGGAGATAAATGACAGCTGAGTGTCAGTGATAGCAAATAGATTTTGAGACCTCCAAAATAAGCCAACAAAAAGGTGGCTGGTACCTTCACTGTTCAGCCTAGAAGAGTCTCATTCCTGTCCAGCTCCAGCTAATTCCCCAAATGCTATCTACAGGCTTTGGCCTAGACAGGCCCAAATGGAGAACTGACTTTTTTTTTATTATTATTAATTTTATTGTACTCATTCCATACAAACTTACTTTCAAATATTTAAAATAGCAAAAACAGTTCCAAGAAATATCAAAAATGCATTACAAGGGAGAGAACCATCAATCACTGGCTTGTAGAGACAATTACAAGTTAAGAATATTAATACACCAAAATTTTTATTATCAGATAGAAAAAGAAATGTAACAAAATTCTCAGCAGAGCTGAAAGGATTTGCCAAAAAGGCAATCTTACTTTTACAATCTGTAGACAAAACCATAGGCAGAGATGTACTGACTGAAAAGGTAGTTATTAAACCATGACCTGGGGCCTCATGCATAACGCCATGCGTAGAATTCGCACTATAACATGATGTAAGCACAAAAGCGGAAATGTACTTACGCACAAAAAAATCCATATGCATAAATCTGTGCATTCGGCAACTTTCACGTTCTTCTGCTACATAGATCCCTGTCAGCGTGGAAATTAACGCACATGCACACGCCTACTGCCCCACCCCAACTCCTCCCAGAATTACGCCTCTTTAAATATGCAAATCAATATAAATAGCCCTTAAGCTCAGTGTTCTGTGAAAAAGTAATGGCAAAAGTACGAGGACAAATAGAAGAATTTTAGTGAATACCAAGTGGAGGCAAAGAAAAACATACTATTTGTTGGTTTAAACAGTGGTATAAACAACAAAAAGAAGTTGATCGAGTGACATAGCGTGTCAGAGAAACTCGAAAGCTCAAGTTCACAAAGTCGCACAGTGCCCGAAATAAAAAAAGAAGTTGTCAGATATCAAAGTTGCCATGAAAAGGTGAGTTGTAGCCTACCATCTGAGTGTCATATGAAAGCTTATTAGGGTACAGAGAAAAACAAAAGGCACACAGTGGGAAAAAAGCATGAAATGTCAACTTTAATCCCTAAATTTTCACTTTAATCATGTAGTTTATTTTGTCATTAAAGCAGAACATCATAAACTTCATCTTAAAATTGTTTAATTTACTAGTTTCTCAAATCCCATCGTAACTAAAGTAGCACGTTAAATGCTTTGTTTTGTATTTGATCTTCTATGTGGTCTATGTGTGTGAATCAATACGTGCTTCCATTCTTTCTCTTCCTCCGATAGGACACAGAATCCATTACATTTGTGATATTATAGCTCTCTGAATAATTAAAATACTGAGAAGTATACGTGATATCATTTTCATGATGATAGGAGTTAAAGCATGTTATTAAACATGGGAACACGGTGGCGCAGTGATTGTTCATGTCTTATGCAAGATGCTTGCTGCGCCATGCGCAACCTTCTGTGAAATTCTTTATTGCAGCAGTACTGTCTTTTTCAAACGTACTAACCCCCAATTCCTGTCCTTCCTTTTCTTTCTCCAAATACCTAATCACCACACAATCAGCTCTGTAATAGACGTTAAGCCATCTGTAAGCTTAGAACGCCGATTCTTCAAAACTTTTAAGGAACATTGAAATCTATACTAATAAACGGCAAAGCCCTCACTGACTCACTCACTCACTGACTGACTGACTGACTCATCACTAATTCTCCAACTTCCCGTGTAGGTAGAAGGCTGAAATTTGGCAGGCTTATTCCTTACAGCTTCCTTACAAAAGTTGGGCAGGTTTCATTTCGAAATTCTACGCGTAATGGTCATAACTGGAAGCTGTTTTTCTCCATGTACTGTAATGGAGATGAGCTTGAAACCCGTGGGGGCGGAGTTTCGTGTGACATCATCAC
>JANRMT010051768.1:0-13220 GCA_026402145.1 Polypterus bichir lapradei | reverse complement strand
TTTAAATGATTTTAGCAAATGGCTGCAATATAACAAAGAGTGAAAAATTGAAGGGGGTCTGAATACTTTCCGTACCCACTGTATACCAAAGGGAGGTACACTGATGCAGTGATTAGCACTGCTACCTCACATGTCAGGTCACATTTTTGGCCACAATAATCTGTCCTGCATAGTAAGATGATGTTTCTCTCAATAACACTTAAAAGACCATTACACCATTATATTCTACTCAAAACCAGTTCAGTTTTTTTTCCCCATTAACTTAAATGCATTTTGCTTAGTTCAGTGAAATTCCCAAACATCTTCGCAACTCGATGGAAAATTAATTTAGCACGGTTTGTTCACCACTAGTGATCACTCTGAACATCCTAACCTATACTTGACTGTACCTTTTCTTTAGCACGCACACACACACACACTGATCTTATTTGTACATCTAAAAATGGGACAAACACCTAAACATCCAATTATAAAGAAGTAATTCTCCAGTTTTAATTGTTAGCTTTGCACCTGAATGCTTTACCAAGGACCTTGAGATGGTGTGCCATGTGAAGGACCAACTGTGCATTTCATGAACCCACTCAGTCTTTTTATTAGTTGTAAACATTTTACATAGTTATGAGTTTAGACAGATATAGACTTTCACAACTCACCCAGCTTCACTACAGCATCAAGTCTCCTAACCAACGATGGAATAGGAGCTTGGACCGCTAATCTGATAAACTGCTGCTCTTAAGCTAAAAGACTAGTCTTGTGTTTTATGAAATGAGTTAGGTATAAGTTACTATAATATTTGAGTTAGGATGACTCACTGTTGTGAGGTTAAGGTTATAAACTCCTAGGAGACAATTTCAACTATGTCCAGAAGACATCTTGTGTGTGTGTTTGTGTGTGTGTATTGTAATGATCTTGGAAAGAAATTGCCACTAGGCAGTGTGTTCTAAAAAAGTTAAAAAAAAAAAAAAAAAAAGAGGGACGGGCAGAGACACAGCTGCCACTCTTAATAAAAGGGCCTCTGGGGTGCTGGGGAGGAGGGACCTTTGGAAAAAAAGGAGGTTCAGGAAAAGGAAGAGTGTGTTTAACTTGTGTGTGGGATGGTTTTTTTAGTGTGGAGTGTTTTGTTGTTGTCCTGACTACATTGTTTCTCAGCTTGTGAAGTCAGAAGAAAAATAAATAAAAACCAACCATTATCCAACCTGCTATATCCTAACTACAGGCTCACAGGGGTCTGCTGGAGCCAATCCCAGCCAACACAGGGCACAAAGCATGAAACAAACCTCGGGCAGGGTGCCAGCCCACCGCAGGGCGCACACACACACCCACACACCAAGCACACATTAGGGACAATTCAGGATTGCCAATCCACCTAACCTGCATGTCTTTGGACTGTGGGAGGAAACCCATGCAGATACGGGGAAAACATGCAAACTCCACACAGGGAGGACCCGGGAAGTGAACCCGGGTCTCCTAACTGTGATGCAGCAGCGCTACCCACTGTGCCACCAAATAAAAACATTGATTAGTTTTTTTTTTGACAATTGCCACTACTTGCCTGCGAGGTTCATTTGCCCGTCTGGGAAGGGATATTACACTGGTGTCAGTAGCGGGACGAGGCATCCCATTGAGACAGCTGTTGCAAGAAACAGAGGACGTGAAAATGGCTGACAAAGAATTTCCCCCTCCACCCTGGTGGTTACTGCAGTGCAAAGAAGAACCCGAAGACAAACATGAAGAACCGAGAGGCATGAGGGAAAGGTATGATTTACCAAGGTTGAAACCGGGACGCTACGACGGGATGGGCAGCTGAGAAGCCTTTTGTAACAGGTTTGAAGTTGTTGCAGAGGCAAATAGGTGGGGAGTCAAGGATAGAGCAGAGCAGTTGGTGGCGGAGTTGGAAGGGGAGGCTTTGAAAACCCTTGAGGATGTTATGTGGGAGGATTTAACAGACTTAGGACTGCTTTTGAAGGCCATTGAGTGTTGTTTCAGGAGAACAGAAACCATTTTAGGACTGCAAAGGCAACTGCACAAACGAACTCGGAGGTCTGGAGAACATCTAGGAACATTTGCCACAGAAGTCCAGGAACTGGTGGGGCGAGCCTATGCACATTTCCTCCGCGGGGACCGGGACGAGTTGGGAAGTAGTTTGGCAGTCTCCCTGAAAGTCTACGAGGTAAAAGGCGTCCCTTGATCCATCAGGATTTCTTTAGGGATGCCGACACACGCAAATACACATACTAATTCCCGTGCGATAGCTTTTGAAGTAGCTGAGCGCAATGGAACAGCTTCTGGAAACCGGTTAGCATAATCTACCAGGACCATTATATATTTATTACCTCTGACTGAGGGTTATAGGGGTCCTACTATGTCGACCCCATACGCTCAAAAGGGACATCTATTAAGGGTAGTGGAACTAGAGGAGCACGGTCCCTCCTAGGAATCTGCCTCAATTGACACTCCGGACAGGATGTGCAAAAACAGCAGACCTCTTCATTAATTCCGGGCTAAAAGAATCTGAGCTTAATCCGCTCAAGTGTTTTTTCGGGAACCAAGTGGGCTCCAAGGAGATGGGTATGTGCTAGTTCACAGACTTGTCACCGGTAAGTCCGTGATACTAACAACAATGACCTCATTTCCCCCTCATGGTTAGCTACCCGATATAACAGATCGTTATTTAATACAAAGTGAGGACCTTGTGGCATTGGATATAATGTGCGTTGGCCATCTATCAGAACGACTGCATTCTTTGCAAACTTAAGGGAGTCGTCGTTCCACTGCTTCCTTTTCAAATGAAGCCGGGGTCTGCCTAAACTGAAACTGCAGGCGTGTGAGGGGATCGGATTCGACCTCTAGGGGTGGGGTTTCATCCCAAGCCGACTCCGCGCTTCATGATGATGTATTTGGCTGAGACGTCCCGAGTGTCGCCCCATCATCACCAGAGGCCGAACTCCACTCCCCTTCCGGCTGTATACACGGCGTGGAAGAAGTTGAGGGTGTTGATTCCGCGTCCGTGTCTAGTTCTAGTGATTTTGGGGAAGAAGCGTCTGTGTTACCGCTTTTAATGTCTACCCAATCTCTGCCTAATATCACGGGGAAAGGAGGATTATCCATCACTGCCACCGTCAACTTTTTTAATACGCCGTCCTGGCATATAAAACATTTGGCGGATTTATAATTCCGGACATCCCCGTGAATGCAGGTAATGCAGGTTTTAATCTTTAACCATTGTCGCGGTAGTACCAGATGGTGAGCAACAATGGAAATGTTACTGCCGGAATCAAATAAAGTTACAGCTTTAACTCCATTGACTAACACTTCTCCTGTATGTGTAAAGGCCAGAGGGTTAGCGAACGAACACCCCGCCTCCCCTCATATCACTCCGCAGACCCTGTCGTTGCTTCGTGGAGCCGGCCAGCACGTCCCAGGTTCCACTCGAGCACGCCTTGCATTGTAGCTCCGAGACTCTATGTTAGAGATGCAAGTACGCCCGGGTTCACACGAGTCCCGTTCTGATACTCCCAAAGCTGGTTTCTGCCTTGAGGAGTTCGACTGTCTCGGCTAGTGCGACAATATTAGTAAAGCCCCAGGCCGGCTGGGCAATTTTTTCAGTTAGGGCATGAAGCAGAAAAGCGCAGGCCACCTGCTCTGCTATTTGATGGCTCGATTTCTTGTGTGGTTGTAACCATCTTAGCCCATAAAGCCATGGCCTGTTTTTTTACTGTTGTAGCAGGTTTATAGGTCCAGGCCATTAAGTTTTCCACCTGGCAGCCCAGGTTTCTCCCACCTTTATCAAAAGGCTTGCCTTTTGTGTGATATTTAGGGGCAGTCCCCATGCTCAGGAGTCCATAAGAAGTGCTCAATGTGTCCCCATACACACCATGCTCTATCCTGTGGTTCCCGTTTCTACTTTTCCCCGGACCTTTAACAGGATGATGGGTCGAAGCATACTCAAGTTTTCCCTGACACGCCCCGACCGACTCCCACTCAGCAATTCGGGAGCAGTACTTACCTATCTGACTTTTCTTGAATTTGGTGTAGTGTGTCGAATCTTTGTTTGGTACGGACTTCCATTCTCTCCAGGAGGTCACCATCCTGCTGACTACGCCACTGTAAAAAGAATTCACTCGATACACTTAAAAAGGTTTGGGGCAGCCACCCGTATATTATTCCTGGCTGTAAAAGAGTCTTTGTATAATACAGAGATGTTCTCTATATCGAGTCCAAAACAGAACTGAAGAAGGGTTGACAAGATGGCGGCTTTAAGGGATAGGACAGGAAGTGATGTAAGAGGACCGGAAGTGATGTCTCTTCATTAGTCAGCCATAACTAGAAGTGATATTCTTCTAGGCGCCGGAACTGGAAGTGACGTCATCTGTTTTAAATCAGACAGGTTTTCCCGTGGCTGGTCTGTAGAGATAACAGGAGAAGGAGAAGTGCACCCCGCCACCCCCTGGCCTGGCGTGGAATTACCTTTGCTTGGTCTATACAATATCTTCCTAGTCGCACGTGTGTGACTATATATATTATATATATATATATATATATATATATATATATATATATAAAATAGATTTCTTTCTGTCTGTTGCCTATACAATTTTACATTCCTTGACTAATCTGAGCCAAATTTTGCATAGTTGCTGTTTAGGACCATACAGAAAAGACAGATGACTTTGTCTTAAAGCAAGTGAAATGTATGATCTGATTGAAACCTGACTAGCAGACAAAATAACCAGGGCTTAACATGACTTACCCAGAAAGTGCTATGTGCTGCTTCTATCTACAGTAATATAAAAAGGAGTATTGTGCACTTCTGCAGGGAAACATTAGGTTGATGCGTGATCGAGAGTGGAAGTGCAGAGTAAAACATAACAGAGAATCGGGTGGTTGTTATTTTAACTCTGCGGTAGGCTGGCGCCCTGCCCAGGGTTTGTTCCTGCCTTGCGCCCTGTGCTGGCTGGGATTGGCTCCAGCAGACCCCTGTGACCCTGTATTAGGATGTAGCGGGTTGGAGGCTGACTGACAGACTGACTATTGTTTTAACGTCTGCTTTGTCAGCTTTTCTTCATAGTTTAAGCACTAAAATATCCTGCAGAGAAACAGACAGGTGATTTATTTATGGAGCTGAAGCGCATAGAAAATGAAACCAAAACAAATAAAAATAAACCAAGCTACCAAATCCTAATGTGAGGCAAGAATAAAAAATAAGTCAAATTAAACTTAACTTGCAAGAAGCACAATAACAAAAGATTTCTTTAAGTACATTTTTTTAAATTTATTTAGGTGTTTTTTTTCCACATATTGGATAACGAAAGGAACCCCTGCTGACATTTTACCAATTGTGCTAATTTCCCGCAGGTCACAACTCTTGAAGCTGCACATGGGGAAGTGGCACCAACAATGACTCTGAAAATGGTGGTGATAGAAGTACTTAAAAAATAGCATTTAAGATGTAGAAAATAACAAATGAATTCACTCGAAACCTAATCATGACATACAATCTGTCCAATTTGGACTAAGAGGACAAATCAGACATGGCAGAGTTCATGGTTACAACCCAGCAAGGAGTTACCTCAATTCTGGAATCCAATCAGACCTAAAAAGAACAAATTTTTCAACTCTCAAGAGTAGAGACGTTGATAGAGAGGCAGTGCGGATGATGGATGGGACAGGTAGCAACAACAACAGGGTCACCATTTAAAAAACACAGAAACTTTTGCTTTCTTTCCTTAACCCATTCTACACATATATCCAGGAAAACACAGGTTTTCTATTTGTTAACTGAGATATTAAGTGCTATTTACCTAATGTGTGCCTTATAATAAAACCTCAGGAACTGAATAACTACATTAGTATGTGCTGCATGCTGTAAATAATATTTTGTGTGCAACCTTAAGGCTAAATGTACTGTGAAGATGGTTTAGAAGCAGACCACAAGGCTAACTAATCACATGTCAGAAGAAAAAAAACAAAGCCAAGAATGTGCTAATATAGAAATCTAAAGAAAATCAGGATTATATTTTGTCTAAACCAGAACGTAAACCAAAATATTAGTCAAAAAGTACTAAAAAGTACTTATTAAATCATAACTTTAATTCAAAAAATGAAACACTGAGGAAATTGTTTATTGAAGGGCAATATTTGGACAATGACCGCCTCTTGCTGCCGGTTTATAAACTATTGTGCCCATGATGCCATGAAAAGTGCCACCAGCAACTATGTGTTTAAGACAAGACAAATAAGCTGCATTAATCATTTTTCTCTGCTTTATTCATATCTAGCACAGTGAGTCAAGTGACTAAGTTAAGTGAAAATTCATAACATGCTTTCAAAAATCATCATCTCTGTGTACCACACTCATTATAAAGAATGTATTTCTCTCAACTTTGCTAAAGTGAACACTAAGCATTTCCACTGGCAGTGATATACGTCAGGAAGCTATTCTAAGTTTTAAATGATAGTTACTGTTTTATTAACAATATGTTTGCTTTCCATTTTTCTTTTTCAGTAATATTCATTTGAGAAATATGCTTGAATGGAAACAAAAACATTTAAAGGTTTTTATTATATTGGCCATTGTTATTGGTCTGTGTACGGCTCCGGTGTTATTACTGTAATAATTCTCTTCTTGGGTCTCAGTATGGTACTGATTTTCTTATTTGAGTCGTCAGATTAAAAAGTTTAAGAACACCTGTTGTAAAATATAGTAAGCAAAATGAAATACTAGTCAACAAAACACAAAACGCAAAACAAAACTCAAAATAAAGTTGCTAGAAGTCCTAAATTGAACAAGAAATCATTAGTTCCTAACCATGGAAACACAAATGAAAGTTTAATTTTTCTGTTTCGAAGATAGGAAAATGTACACTGCACATCGCCATTTAAATATTGATGTCACCCACAGCACAACACAACTTAAAACTTATTTGTGTATGGCATGCTTCACTAAGTGTAAGTACAGAGCACTGTGAACAACTCTCAGTTAAAATACAAGTATAGATTATACTACTTACTAAATACATAACTGGTACACACATAAATACAGATTTATTAACGCATGTGGATAACATGGTAGAAGTTGATTAATCATAAATAATGTCACACAAATGTGCTTGGGAGGCAGTTTAAGGGCTTAACTGAGGGTAAGATGCGGAGTCAGGGGTTGATGAAGTACACTAATGTTTCTTCTGCCTCTCCCATAGATTGCCAGAAGGAAACCCCAGCTAAATCACTTCCAGCTCCCACACTGCCTTCCTGACCACACCCTCCTGCTGACCTCACTTCTGCCAAACTCCATCCTGGACCCGCCTCTTCCTGCCCACCAACCTATAAAATTTAACCACCTCACCTTGCTAGTCAGTCTCATTTTGGACTCCGTACCAGACACTACTCTGGTGCTTCCTCCAGCCCCAATTTAAGCAATTGTGTTTACAATATATGGGGGGGATCCCCAAACTTTTTCTCTGTTTGTCTTTCTTACAATAGAAATTCTACAATAGAATATCTGTGAATTACTTAATTACTTGGCAATGGAGGATATTAAAATTGCAACAGAGTCCTGGAGATCTCATCCAACTGGCCATCCACCCCCTCCAGGGCATTCCATGAAAGAACAGAACCTTTTCATCCATTAAGTCCAATGCTCCTTTACCCAAGATAATGTTTCTATATGCTGGAGAGCAGCCTGACAGTAGAGCAGTGGTGTTAAGTGCGACATCATGATACCGAGAAGATAAACAGAATATAGATGGGTTAGAAAAGGTATATAAATATTGTATTACTTATATTTGTGCACAAATGAATAGCAAAGAGAGATACAGTATGCAGAGCTAATCAGCATCTCTAGTCAGGGTATGCTGTACTAAAGTCGTGAATTTTAAGCCAGGATTTTAAAGCTGAGACTGAAGGGGCATCTCTTATAGTAGCAGGCAGACCATTCCACAGCTTCAGGGCTCCTTCCTCTGTTATTTTATTAATCCTTTGAATCTTAAGTAGGCGAGCATCTTGAGGTCTCAATGAACACTCTAACAAATCACGTCCTGGCATCTGGGAGCAAAATGAAATAAACAATAATAGTTTTTTTTTTGTTTTGTTTTGTTTTTTTACTGGGTTTGGGAATTCCACATGAGTGTCTGCTAACTTATAGAACAATAATGGCTGCTACCTCTCTGGGTCTTACACTGACTTTCTGGAAGAGTGGCTTGTACTCTTGCCCACCCAATAAAGCCCCCATTCCATCAACTAACATGTTACATTTGACATGTTCTCTAACTAGACATTTTGTTCTGTTCTGCAGTAAGACAGCAGCCTTAGTCTGAATGTTCACTCTTTAGATATCAACCTAAAAGATGCTTTTTAGAACTCCCATGGATACATCCCAGTATGGAAAAGTGTTGGTGTTGAGAATGTTAAAATAAATGTAACAAGAGGAGGCAGGTCTACAATTCAAATGCTCAATTGCATTTGAGTGTATTCAGTATTTATTCATGAAACCACTTTTCGGAAGTAGTTGGAGGGCAAGCAGTTTCAAACCATATGTACAGAACGTACAGCATGTACTGAGGTGGAGACTACTGTATGTAAGTTTACCAAAGAAAAGTAACAACTTTTAAGTACAAAAGTAGCCGAAGTTTAACAAGAGAAACCTAAGATTGTAATGAAACAAAGAAGAAACATTTTCTCCTATTTTACCTTTTATTCTGCCAACTCAGTAGCTGCTTGATTTTGAGAACCTGGAAAAGACGCATGTTATCTCCATTCTGCATGAAAACATGAACAAATTATTCCCAACCAAATAAAATTCTTTTTCCTATTCATTTTTTCTCACTTCTTTGTGGAGTCGATGTACTTGATCAACCTTCTCCATACAGCTCGGACCTACACCTCCTCGCCTGTCAAGCCCTCTTCCTTCAGGTCTTCTTTTTCTTTATCCACCCACCTCCTCTTCAGGGTCCCTCACTTTCTTTTCCCCGTATTTCCATTCCTGTCTCTCTTTTGCCCACATATTCATTGCCTGTCCTCATCACATGCCCATACCACATCAGCCTACTTTCCAGTACTTTCCTAGATATCTCTCCCACTTTTGTTGTACCTCTGATTGTGTCTCATTCCTTATTTTGTCATTTTTTGTAACTCTACACATCCACCTCAACATTCTTATTGCTGTCACATCTAACCTTCTGAGTTCTCTTTCACTGCCCATGTCTCAGCTCCATACATCATTGCTGGTCTTAACACAGTCTTATAAACTTGACCTTAACCTTCTCGTTAATTCTTCGATCACACAATATTCCTGATCCAATCGTTTCCTCCACAATGCACTCTATGGGTATGCAAATAAAAAATGCACTGTGAAATATGACAATAAATCAATAAAAATATAATGATATGTGAGCATAAAGATGTGTCATCAGATCAGAATGAAAATTAATATCATTTTTCTTTATTTATTGTACAGGAATTTAACTTGGTAACTTTTGAGCTACTTATTACATAACACAACATTACATACAAATAACATAAATTAGTTAAACAACATACATTAAAACAAGTTGCAGAACAATGCGATTATAAAGGAGATGCAATGAAAGTGTGTGTGTATAGTGTGTATGCAAACACAAACTCACACACACTCGCACCTTCATCTGCTCCTTCCTTCCAAGGGACTTTAACCCACTCAAGTCTGCATATCAAACAAACAGGTCTACAGATGATGCCATCTTGCATATTCTGCACACCTCTTTGTCCTTCATAGACAGCAACAAGGAAAATTATGTATGACTGTTGCTTATAGACTACAGCTCAGCCTTTAACACCATTATGCCCCACTTATAGACCACAAAATTAAAGACCTGGGACTGAACATCCCCTTCTGTGACTGGGTGCTGGCAGGACTCAGGTGGTGAGAGCAGGCAACTGCTTCTCCAACACTATCACTGTCAACACAAGAGTTCCACAAGGCTGTGTACTGAGTCCTCTGCTGTACTCTCTTCACACACATGATTGTGTGGCCAAGCACAGCTCCATCACCATTGTTAAGTACTGATTGTAGCTGCTCCTGAAAGTTTTCTCCTGGTACAAATGAGACCACGCTTTCACTGATGTTTGAAGAGTATTTATTTACTCTCTCTGAATTACAAATTCAAACATCAAATTTACATAAATATATATATACACACACATATTTTGCGACAGCTACACTGATGATGACACAGTGGTCTAAGGCCACATTTCCAACAATGACAAGGAGGCCTAGCGGGACAAGGTAGAGAACCTGGCAGTATGGTGCCAGGCTCATAACCTCTCAGTTAATGTCAGTAAGACCAAGGAACTAGTGATGGATTTCAGGCAGAAGCAGCAACAGCCCCATTAGCATAAATGGAGTTCCTGTTGAGAGGGTGAGCAGCTTCAGATACCTGCCTGGGTGTGCACATCACAGAGGATCTGACCTGAACACAGTTTGACAAACCTTTAACACTTAAGGCGGCTGAGGAAATTCAAGGTCTCCTCACCTGTTTTGAAACCTTTTTGCACCAGCGCCATAGAGAGCATCCTAACCCAAAGCTAGACATCATAGTTTGGGAATTGCTTAGTCCAAGATTGCAAAGCTCTGCAGAGAGTGTTGTGTTCAGCAGAGCGCATCTTAAGATCAGCACTGCCCTCTCTGCAGGATATCTACACCATGCACTGTAGGACCAGGACAATTAAAATAATTATGGTCTCCAGCCACCACAGCAACAGACTGTTCAGTCTCCTCAACTCAGGCCATTGGCTGCACACCTAATTACAAAGAATGAGAGACTGGAGTGGAGCTTTTACTCTCAGGCCATCAGGATCCTGAACTCTGACATGCCAACAAACATTCAAGTCTAAAACTCAGTAGACTCACTGTAACTTACTGCACTGTCACTTTATACTTTGTACTGTTTCAAATTTCAGACTGTAACTTCATTTTATTGTAGTTTAACTTAATTTAATTGAGTTTGTTTTATTATCTTTTTCTTATTTTTTTTTTTACTTATTCTATTGTGTGTTTGCTTCTGTTGTGCACCATCTTGAAGTAGACAGGCTTTTCATTTCACTGCACGTTGTACCTGTATAACTGAATAAACTCTTGAATCTTGAGTACAGTATATGAAAGAAACAGCACACAAATAAGTTGAGGGTGACGGGCGAAACTACTAGTTTGTGAAGGCTATTGCTCTGGGAAAGAAATGGTTTAGGTGTCTGCTTTAATTGATTTTAGTTTTAATTGATCTGAAGTGATTTACCAGAAGAGAATTTTTGGAATGAGTGATGACCTGGGTGACATGAGTCCGTGGTGATCCTTTTGACCTGCTTTATGACACTGGATGCATACAGGTCTGCAACAGATGGAAGAACACAGCCAATTATTTTCTCAGCAGACCACACAACATGCTGTCATTTATTTTTGGAGTGGACTGTTGGTGAACCAAACCAGACATCAGTGGAGAATGTGATCACACGTTCAGCTATGGTTTTGTAGAGCTTTACTAGGATGGGCTGAGAAATGTTTAATTTATTTAGATGTAGAAAAATACATTTGCTGCTGAGTAATGGAGTAATTCATGTGGAAAAAATATTGAGTGGGTCTCCATATAATATTTAGGTAAAAAAATCTAAAGACTTCAAGAAAAATAATTTAATAAAATGTATGCATATTTGATTGAATATAAAGTTTAAATATCGATACATATATAATATACGTTTTTGAAAATTGTGAGATATTCAGCCCAGACACAACCAGACGGACACCGGCAGTTCATAAAACGCACACGCTTTATTAAACAAGTGTCCGCAAACACAAGTCCCGCACACACACATGGTGCTCCAGCACCACAACACCCTTCCTCGGGCCTTTTAATGTCCGTGGGCCGCCTTTCTTCCTCTCGTCACTGGAGCTTCGTCCACCTCCAGCTCCCGACTCTAGCTCCCCAACTGTAGGAAGGTGGCCCCTTTTATGGTCACCTGGACGTGCTACAGGTGCTTGTTGAGGTTCTTCCGGCGGCACTTCCTGGTGTGGCGGAAATGCCGGATGAGCACCCGGAAGCACTCAGGGCGTCCCTGGAAGGTCCTTCCTCCACCTTCCCAGGTGTGGCGGAAGTGTCGATCTTCCGGGCTTCATGACGCTCGGGGCACCCCCTAGCGGTGGACACGGGCCCCAGTGGGTTTGAGCCTCCTTCCTCTGTCCCCGTGGTCCCCTCATCATCCAGGGTGGTTGTCCCCTCATGGCCCGGGGGATGTATAGACCACCTCCCGGTCCTTCCAGGCATCCCGGCTGGGTCTGGCCCCCAGCCTCCTGCCACAACATCAAATATTTATTTTTTCTGTAAGATGATGACAGTATAAATACATGGTTTTGGAAACATGAATATGACACTTAAAGAATAAAATACTGTGTAAAATATTTATTTATTTATTTATTTATTTAATTGAATGGATATTTAATGTGAAGAGCATTGCTACATGTTTTTTTTTTTTATTGAGTAGGTATCTCAGTAGGCATATTGTTTAATATGCTGTTTTTATTAATGTACCCCACGGCTCTGTCCACGTGAAACAGGACAAACTTTAAAAATCAATAAATATATATATATATATATATATAATTGTGGCCAAGCAGAAGGTAGGTATGCCCTAACGTCAAACGTTGGCACTGTATCTGATTGTGTTCAGCTCTGATGGGAGAGCATCCCCCACATGGGGAGAAAAGCACGTGGCCGTGATATCTCTGGCAATGAGCAGCTACTCTCGAAAACAAACATAGCTGTGATCTCTCTCTCTCAAAAACATAAAATGTTACTCCTTAAAAATCTGTAGATGATAATGTCTGCTGAACAAACAGGTATCACTAGCTAAGCGGAGGCAAGGTATGCTGCAACACATGGAGAGAGGTAGACTGACTCGAACGGAGGCTGACGCATGAGTGAGGAGGACCCCACCCCCCTCCCCTCAATCCACAGCCTCTCTGTCAGATTTGCACAAACAAATTGCTGCTGAAAGTCAACTATGATGTTTAGCATGATGAGAGAAGTCGCAAAATCAACCGGAATGTTCAAGTAAATTGTAGAAAAAAATCAGACCTAAATCTGTTAAATAGGGCTCTCGTGAAAAGCGGGCAGACAGACAGATGTTGGATTTTATATATATATATATATATATATATACAGTACAGGCCAAAAGTTTGGACACACCTCCTCATT
>JANRMT010051765.1:0-10552 GCA_026402145.1 Polypterus bichir lapradei | reverse complement strand
GTAACCTTCCCCAGATTTGTGCCTCGAGACAATCCTGTCTCGGAGGTCTACAGACAATTACTTTGACTTCATGCTTGGTTTGTGCTCTGACATGAACTGTCAACTGTGGGACCTCATATAGACAGGTGTGTGCCTTTCCAAATCATGTCTAATCAACTGAATTTACCACAGGTGGACTCCAATTAAGCTGCAGAAACATCTCAAGGATGATCAGGGGAAACAGGATGCACCTGAGCTCAATTTTCAGCTTCATGGCAAAGGCTGTGAATACTTATGTACATGTGCTTTCTCAATTTTTTTATTTTTAATAAATTTGCAAAAATCTCAAGTAAACGTTTTTCATTATGGGGTGTTGTGTGCAGAATCCTGAGGAAAAAAAAAATAATTTAATCCATTTTGGAATAAGGCTGTAACATAACAAAATGTGGAAAAAGTGATGTGCTGTGAATACTTTCTGGATGCACTGTAGATAATCAGGATAGAATTTAGGGTGTAGAAGTGATTGAACCACTTGGGTCAAGTGACCATAATATAATAAAATTCTCAGTATTTTGTAAGTGTGCAGATGCAAAGACTAAAACTGTTAAATTTAACTTTGGTAGGGCAAAGTTTGAGTAAATGTGGCAATGTCTAAGAAGGATAGATTGGGATAAACTATTAAGTATGGAGACAATTGAGGAGCAGTGGAACCGGCTTAAAAATGTTTTACAGGTAATGTAGGACAGATACGAAGCCTAAATTTGGAATTAATAGGAAATTAAAAAAACGCTGCAGTGGGTTAATAAAGACATGAAAAAGAAGCTGCAAAGGAATAAACAGCTGAATAAGGCATATAAAACTAATAACTCCAATGTGAATCGAAGTCCATATGAGAACATGAGGGCAAACATTAAGAAAGGTATTAGGGAGGCTAAAAGACAGTTGGAGAGGAATATAGCAGATAAGATGAAAGCTGACTCAAAGAGATTTTTTTAGTATTTTAGCAGTGAAAGAACAGTCAAGGAGGAGGTGAAGTACAACAGTAATAGTAAATGGGAATTAAAAAATACAGACAGTGAAATAGAGATTGCTCTAAATAAGCATTTATATGAGGTCTTCACAAGTGAGGAAGTAGATAACCTCCCAGCAGTAAATGGGAATACTAAGGAGGTACTGATTGATTTGGAAATTGTAGAGTAAGAAGTGCTGCTCAGATTAAATAAGCTGAAATCAAACAAATCACCAGGATCAGATAATATTTACCCTTGAGTTCTTAAGGAGGTTAGAGAGTACATATATAAATCCTTGTGACATAGTTTTAGGGAGTCACTGAACACTGGGGAAGTTCCAAAGGACTGGAAAATGGCAAATATCATCCCATTATATAAAAAGGGTGACCGGGCATATCCAAGCAACTATAAGCCAGTAAGCTTAAATGTGCATTACAGGAAAAATAATGGAAGAAATTATTAAGGATAAGACTGAGCAGCACATAGCAAGGACATGAGTTTTTCTGAACAGTCAGCATGGGTTCAAAAGAGGGAGGTCATGTTTTACTAACATGCTGGAATTCTATGAGGAAACAACAAAAGGATGCGATGAAAGTGGAGCTTATGATATTATTTATCTGGACTTTCAAAAAACATTTGATAAGGTGCCACATGAGAGCTTGGGCTTCAAACTAAATGAAGTGGGAGTTCAGGGTGATTTTTTAGATGGGTGCAGAATTGGCTTATACACAGGAAGCAGAGGGTGATGGTGTGAGGAACCTCATCAGAACTGGCTGATATTCAGAACAGAATCAGAACAGAATAGAACAGAACAGAATATCTTTATTGTCATTGTAACAAATACAACTAAATTAGGTGCAGCCCTTACGGTGTCAAAATATAAATAAATATAATCACAAAAGGATAAGAAGAAATAAGATAGAACACAAACATTCAACATAATGTGGTTATGGAGTTATTATTAAATTAAGAGTGGTGTTTCACAGGGGTCAGTGCTAGGGCCGCTACTATTTTTAATATATATAAATGATTTAGATAAGAAAATAATTAACAAGCTGGTTAAGTTTGCAGATGATACCAAAATAGGTGGATTGGCAGATAATCTGGAATCTCTTAAATCATTACAGAGGGACTTGGACAGCATATAGTCTTGGACATATTTGTGGCAGATGACGTTTAATAACAGTAAATGTAAAGTATTACACATCAGAAGTAAAATGTTAGGCTTGAATGCAAAATGGGAGCTCTGAAAATTGAGAGTACACCTTATGAGAAGGACTTAGTAGTTTTAGTGGACTCTTTGCTGTCAACTTCCAATCAGTGTTCAGAAGCCATTAAGAAGGCAAACAGAATGTTAGGTTACATAGCACTATGTCACAGGAGGTTATGCTCAAGCTTTATAACACACTGGTGAGGCCTCATCTGGAGTACTGTGTGTAGTTTTGGTCTCCCGGCTACAAAAAAGACATAGCAGCGCTGGAGAAAGACCAGAGAAGAGTGACTAGGCTGATTTCAGGGCTACAGGGGATGAATTATGAAGAAAGATTAATAGAACTGATCCTTTTCAGTTTAAGCAAAAAAGATTAAAAGGTGACATGATTGAAATGTTTAAAATTATGAAGGGAATTAGTACAGTGGATTGAGACTGTTATTTCAAAATGACTTAATCGAGCACAAAGGGACACAGTTTGAAACTTATTAAGGGTAGATTTCCCACAAACATTAGGAAGTTTTTCTTTACACAGAGAACACTTGGAATAAGCTACTAAGTAGCGTGGTAGACAGTAGAACTTTAGGGACTTTCAAACCTAGACTTGATATTTTTTTTGAAGAATTAAATGGATAGGACTGGCGAGTTTTATTGGGCTGAATGGCCTGTTCTCGTCTAGATTGTTCTAATGTTCTAACATTCAGTTTATAAAACCTGGCATATGTATATTTCTATACAAATTACCTTTAAAAATTACAGTCATCTTGTAAATGTCTGTATATGAATGTGCCTCAAACCATACCTGATTGCCACTCTGAAACAACAATATACAAGGTTAATCAACCTTGTACATATGCAATTATGGTAATGCAGAACTTCATTGACTGATGGAGCTGCCTCCCTGCAGACATAATGAGTCCTATGCTGCACTCCGCAACTGAACACACAAGAGCATACATTACATTATAACGCCACTCCTCTGCATTTTGGAGGTCAAGGAAATTTATAAGGTGCTGGCGTCTGAGCGATACCCACTATCACAGGCTTATGGCATTATTGCTGTTTCAATGAATAGTACAGGCCATGTGAGAAACTACGGGTTCAACTAGTTACCTTACCAACAAGACAGCCACCACATACAGCACCATTATGTCTGCCAAAGCTACTTTGCCTTATAATAAATGAATCAAGGGATGACATAGGCCACCAAGCAACGACGTCTGTCAGTCTAATTTTGGCATCACAGATGGCTTTAATGTTAATGGAATTTAAATGACTACACTTAACAAAAGCAACTTAATTCTCCCTAGGCACCCTTGTTGAAATGAGTGCAGTAAATTGCTCTGATTACATTAGGAGAACCAGACACTGCTGCAAATTGCCTTTTTATGTTGGTAAAAAATGTTATGTTTTATGTATGTTCACCCACACCATACAAAAAACAGGATGCAGGTCAGTTAATGGCTTCCAGCAAAGTGGGCATGATGAAATGAAACTTCATCCATCCATCCATCCATCCTCTTCCGCTTATCCGAGGTCGGGTCGCGGGGGTAGCAGCTTAAGGAGAGAAGCCCAGACTTCCCTCTCCCCGGCCACTTCTTCCAGCTCTTCCGGGAGAATCCCAAGGCGTTCCCAGGCCAGCCGGGAGACATAGTCCCTCCAGCGTGTCCTGGGTCTTCCCCGGGGCCTCCTCCCGGTTGGACGTGCCCGGAACACCTCACCAGGGAGGCGTCCAGGAGGCATCCTGATCAGATGCCCGAGCCACCTCATCTGACTCCTCTCGATGCGGAGGAGCAGCGGCTCTACTCTGAGTCCCTCCCGGATGACTGAGCTCCTCACCCTATCTTTAAGGGAAAGCCCAGACACCCTGCGGAGGAAACTCATTTCAGCCGCTTGTATTCGCGATCTCGTTCTTTCGGTCACTACCCATAGCTCATGACCATAGGTGATGATGGCGAGCGCCTGGTGGCAGGGCCTGCACCCATGGGGCTCGGCCGGGCACAGCCCGAAGAGGTAACGTGGGTCCTCCTTCCCATGGGCTCACCACCTATGGGAGGGGCCAAGGAGGTCAGGTGCAGTGTGAGTTGGGTGGTGGCCGGAGGCGGGGACCTTGGCGTTCTGATCCTCGGCTACAGAAACTAACTGAAATGAAACTTGATTGAGATATTTCAGACTTGTTGGCCAGTTCCCTAAGAAATGACAACAGGTAGCCTAAATAAATTAATGGAAAAGTTCTTTTGTGCAAATACGCAGAATTGTCCTTCTTAAAAGGTAATGAAAATAGTCATAGTCATCACTTTTAAGGACTGATATGTTTGTCACTTCAACACACTTTATAATGACTTGGTTATATGAATTATTATATATGTGAGTCGTCATTTATATGGTTTGGCTGCATTTTCCTACTTGATCAAAGGTGTTTCTCAGAAATGAGGCATATGGATCAGAATTGCCATAAATATACACATGTTCATCCATCAAATCTTTTTTTGTAAATTCTAATTTTTGCATGGAAAGTTGCGTTCATACATTTTGGGCCTCTTTCTCTGCATATGAATGTTTTTATAAATCTGGGCTCAGGTCCTGTAACATTCATATCTGGTTCTTTCTAGGCAGAGCAATGTGGTCTTGACCTAGTGGCCATCTTTGGTCGCTAAAATAATAAATGACTAACTAAACAATGCAAAAATAAAAAAAACAACACAGAAAGTAAATAATACCAAATGAAAAATTAGTAAATTTACTCAACTAACAAAGACATCTGACACATAACAGGTTGTTTGTTTGAAAATATACAAAATTAGTAGCTGTTAAAGTGCATTATTTCTTAGCCCAAAAGATTTAAGCAAAGATGTCAAGTGTCTGCACTACCAAGTGCCAGTGCATCATGGCATCTAACTAAAGCTATTTGGCAAAGATGCCAAGTTAGGATACTGGGCTTCAAGTGTTCAGCTAATCTTTACAGGTAGGTTTTTATGATGAAGTGACTAAAATAATGTATTTTAAGCCACAAAGCATCTAATTCTTCCATAATAACTTACCATGTGAGTCTGAGGGTGTAACTGGACATGTTTATGAGCCCATGGCTAAAACACATACAACAACAACAACAACATTTATTTATATAGCACATTTTCAAAGTGCTTTACATAATGAAGAATAGAAAAATAAAAGACACACTAAGAAAATAAAATAAGTCAACATTAATTAACATAGAATAAGAGTAAGGTCCAATGACCAGGGAGGACAGAAAAAAACAAAAAAAAACTCCAGACGGCTGGAGAAAAAAATAAAATCTGCAGGGATTCCAGACCATGAGACCACCCAGCACCCTTTGGGCATTCTACCTAATATAACATTTTTACAGTGCCCATAAGTATACATACCCTGTTAAAATTTGTGAAATACTGGCCATTATTTGGAAAATACATGTACTCATGCAATAAGCTTTCCTTTTATACAGGGAAAGTGCTTTGGTGGTGCAGTTAATTATTACATAATTGTGTGTGTCCTTTTTAAATCGTAATGATAACTGAAATCACCCAAATGGGCCTGATCAAAAGTTTACATACCCTTGAATGTTGAGGCTGATAATATACAGTACACACATAAGTTCACACACACAGGTTCAAATTAGGGGGAATTAAGGGAGTGTGTCCACACCTGTACCCTAGTTGATTGTAATCAGTATTTGTGTATAAATAGTCAATTTAAATTCATGCAGAGCTGCACTGACTTTGCTGGATACCAAGCCAAGGGAAAAAAAAAGAACTGTCAAAGGACCTGTGAGAAAAGGTTGTTAATTTGTTTAAATCAGTAAAAGGATATAAAAAGATATCTGACGATCTGAAAATGCTTGTCAGTTGTGTGCATACTACTCTGATAAAAAAGTGGAAAGTTCCATTGTTGGCAAGATATGGTCAGGTAGACCAACTGAGAATTCATCCACAACTACTAGGATTAGTTGTCAAGCTGCCAAGTAAAAACTCAAAAGCCACTTCTGCTGAAATACAGGCTTCTCTGCAAACAAGAGGTGTCACTGTTTCAAGATGCACAAAAATGGGCTGCACAGTCGAGTTGCAAGAAAAAGAGCCTTTACTGTGCCAACATCACAAAACAACCCACATACAATATGCCAAACAGCATCTCAAGCCTCAAAACTATGGGAAACAAAGTTCCCTGGAGTAATGAGTCCAAAATTGAACTTTATGGTCACAACTATAAATGCTATATTTGGAGAAGGTAAAACAAGGCCCATGATGAACTGTACACCATCCCTACTAGGATGCATGGATGTGGATCTCTAATATTCTAGGGGTGTGTGAACTGCAGTGGCACAGGTAACTTAATGAAAATTGATGGCAAGATGAATGCAGCATGTTACTGGAAAATATTGGAAGACAACTTGGCTTTCTTTAGTCCAGAAGCTATGTATGGGACGCACTTGGATCTTCCAACATGACAATGATCCAAAACACAAGGCCAAGTTGACCCTTTGGTGGCGACAACAGAAAAAACTGATAATGCTGGACCTGGCCACAGCTTCATTGAGCTACTTTGGGGAGATCTCAAATGTGCAGTTTGTGCAAGGCAACCCATGAATTTACGGGACCTGGAGGCTTTTTACCAAGAAGAATGGGCAGCTCCACCACCTGATAAAAACAAGGGCTTCATCCACAACTATCACAAAAGACTGCATACCATCATTGATGCTAAAGGGGACAATAAACAGTAGTAAGAACAAAGGGTATGCAAACTTTTGAACAGAGATCATCTCATTGTTTTCCTTATTACTATGTTTTCTTTAATAGTTGTGCTGTTCTGTGATGCCTTATTGTTTAACTTGGATTCCATTAAAAGGAAATGAAATATTTTTTACCTGATCAGTCATGTTTTCTTTAAAGTATGGTACACATCTTACAAATTCTGGTACATTATGTTAACTTATGAGCACAACAGTGTATAACAATTTGTACTATGGCTCTGTAAGTGCCTTGGAGTGGTATTACTTGGGAAGAGTGTTTTATAAAAATTGAAGTTATTGGTTTAATATAAAAGTAACATTAGGTCTTGATATTTAGTGGTGCTGCTTCGTGGATCCTGTATTCTTGGTTTAAATCCCATGTCTAGTTTTCATTGAATTTTGACATTCTCTCCATGTCTGCATGTGACTTCCTTTCACATTCCCAAAGATGTCTGCGTTAGACTATCTGGCAGTGCTAAATTTGCCCAGTATTTGCATGTGTGAATCGGATTATACTGTATAGTTTTAAGAATAAATTTATGCTTTTAATCAGTTTATTGTGAAACACTCCTCACCTTGCACATCAAAACCTGTTTCCTCATGTACAGATGTCTATGCCACTATGTAGCTAAGTAAAATTTTTAAGCTGTACCTATCAATGTACTGTATGCGGCCTTCCAATTGATATCCAGTGTCTTCGTTGTACTTTATACCAGAACCTAATACAATCAAGGAAAACCACCAGAAAATTGTGTCCCTCTGAAAGCACATCAACTGCTCCCCCTCCAGAAGTCAAAGAGGCAAAATATTGTCCTGGTTATTTCCTTGTGATACCCAGCAGTGTATCCTTGTTCTCTGCTCTACAGAAAGTGAGTGTTTTCCTCTATTTGGCAGTTGTTCAGAGCTGAATGAAAATTCTTCTCTTCTTCATGGAAAATTCAGTTCATTTCAGTTTGATTTTGCCTTGTGTACCATGGAGACAGTGACAATATGCTGATATCTGCTCTCAGTTCTGTGTGCAGAGAAGGCCCATCCCAAGCCATGTATCCTATGCATTGAGTGACAGAGACAATAGTCTGATATCATTTCTCAGCTTTGGGTACAGAGCAGGACCATCCCAAGGTGTCATACGCATGTGAAATGCATTGTTCACCATTACATACTTTTGTGATTAGTTTCTCTCTCTCTATCTCTCTCTCTCTCTCTCTCTCTCTCTGTCTCAGGCTCTCTATCTCTGTCTTTCTCAGTCCCTGATGGTCTACAGGATTGGATGGCCTCGTAATGTAATATCACTCAATACAGGCTAATTCAAATGTGAGTAGAACAGGTCAGGGTACTTAAGCCTTTTCAGAGTTGGTGTCGTCACGGCACAGACATTCCAACTGAAAGACACATGGACACAAAAAAATACCTGAACGTTCAGGTTTTTTTGCAAAGTGACACTGAAGAAAAAATCTTTATGAGCTACACCACTCTGCGATTTCTCTTTTGCTAAAAATATCAGCCTATGAAAGAAAAATACTTGTGCTCTCTTCAGAAAGTACAATACAGTTTATTTCAGTTTCATTTCACTTCATTGCCACCTACGCATGGGTTGCCGATACCGCCTCTCAGATTACAGCAAGTATTCCTCCTTTGTCTTCCAGTCACCATCAAACAAAACATCGACTCTTTGTCTTTCATCCATAGTTTGCATCATTAGCAAGTTGTCTTCCGCCTTTTGCAACTTCTGAGTTATCTTAACAAGCTTCTGATTAAATCGGAGCATTTATTACATTTCAAGCTTAGGCATGTGTGGAGGAGAAGCCGAAACTGGATGTAAGGAGGCAAATGGCGGAAAGGTCTGAGTAGGATGTTCAAAGGAAGGGAGTGGAAACATGTTTGAAATTAATTGAGCAGCAATGGAGCAAAGTAAAATTTATCAGTGCCAGCTTGGGATATCTATTACAAATGCTCCAGGGATACTCTTTGAAGTTCTGAATGATATATTCATGTGCATTTTCAAAGGATGAACTCATTGTTATCATTATCCAAACTAAAAATATATAAATCAGTCAGGGATAAGAAAGGCATCTACCGATAAAAGCTGGTCATTGGAACATTAGGAAAAAAAAATCCTTTTATTACAAGGAAATTAATTACTTGAAATGTACAACTGCCTGCAAAGTAAGATATACTCAGAAATGGGATGCAAGTGGCGAGTTCCTCAAATAAAGATATTACTAGCCACTGTACTGTATGCCTCTTCTGTGGCTAATTCATCCATGATCTAACCTGGGTAATCCAGTTAACGGTGGTGTGCTGATGACACGGTTTGACACAAAGGGTGTAAAATAACTGTAGAAGAGCCAAGAGTCACACACACAAACAGAGGAAAAAATACAAACAGAATAATTTCTGCCATAACTGATTAAACAGGCTCACCATTTCAGTTCAAATTACATCTAAAAATAAAAATATAAAGTAAAAAATCTCCATCTCCAGTACAAGGTTATAAACTTCCAGAGAAGAAGCAAGGTGAGGACTAGTTCTGTACAGAACAGTAGCTCATTACATGTCACATTTACAGAAAAAAGCACCTTGAGCATGGGAAAGGTGCTATATAAATAAAACGTATTGTTATAAAAAATCATATTGATATTGGAACAGCTAGTCTAAATAAGAGTCCCAGTAGTAAACACAGATGAATCATTGAACAGAATGTTCAGAACCATCTCATGACTGACTGCAGTCATGAAGTGAACAAAACATTCCTTAAAAGCACCCCTGGCTGGCTACTGCATGAGACACTGCTCTCGTGACTAATCCATCCATTTTCAAACCTGCTTATTCCAGTTCTGGATTACAAGGAGCTGAGCAGGTTTTGGTTGCAAGGGGACAAAATAACTGAGGATGGGGTGACTGTAACACGCAAGCACATTCATTCCCATTAGCCTAATCTAGACATGCACATTAATTTGACTTCTATACTGGACACACAGAAATTTTCATGTTTTTGATAGAAGCTGGTACCTGCTAAATCCCAGTGTTGTCTGCAACAGAGAAAAGACAATTCCGGAATGGTGGACTTAGAGGCAGAGTTTCAAAGGAAAAGCCATATCTGAAAATGGCAAATAAAGAAATGTGAAGATTTGCAAAAGAACTCAGATATTGGACAAAAGATGACTTTAAAAGCATCTGTTCAGGAAAGCTTTTAGCTCTACCTGACTTTATTAACTTTCTTTAAGTTTACCTCTGTGTCAAGATGCTCATGTAACCTGTATGTGTGTGTGCTAAACCATCAGTTATGTTGTCTGTTAGGCTTTTCTTTGAATTTACTATCTTACTCTTTATTTATTTATCTGGTTTAGTACAGTGTAAAAAAGTCAGTAAATTTAACGGTACAAATACTGTAAATGGTGAAAGTAAAACACCTTTTCTGAAAAAAAGGAAAGTTACCTTATGTTCTACTGAAAATTACCTGTATATCCTAAACAATAAATTTCATTATTTTTTACAGCCAAGTTTTGTAAAATCAATATTTTTCTACCTTCAAAATATGCTAAATACCGTTTATTGATGCACTAGCAGAATACCCGCGCTTCGCAGCGGAGAAGTAGTGTGTTAAAG
>JANRMT010051762.1:0-19491 GCA_026402145.1 Polypterus bichir lapradei | reverse complement strand
ACCCGTGTTAGTGCAGTTTCTGTACTATGACCAGTGCGAAAACCAGATTGGAATTTCTCAAATAAATTGTAATGCATAAGGTGTGACTGAAGCTGACTGGCGACTACTTTTTCTAGTACTTTAGAGAGAAATGGTAAATTTGAAACAGGCCTATAATTATTTAGTATGTGTGGGTCTAGGTCTGACTTTTTAAGTAAAGGTTTAATGACTGACACTTTTAGTGCATCAGGTACGGTGCCATGCAGTAATGAACTATTGATAATGGTTAAAATAGGTGCTGCAAGAACATCCATGGCACTTTTTACTAGTTTTGTTGGCACTGGATCTAGGGAACAAGAAGTGGGCTTCATTTTAGTAATTAAAGTTAAGACTTCCTGCTCAGTTACAGGATTAAAATTACTAAAGTGCTGAATGCAATGTGCGGCAGGGTCTGCTAAGCTAGTATTTGGTTTGTACTGTGATGCTGAGATCTGGGATCTTATATTTTTAATTTTCTCATTGAAGAAGTTCATAAAGTTTGTACTGCTAATATCTGTTGGTATTTTGCACTGTTGATCTGAATTCCCATTTGTTAATTTAGCCACTATTCTAAACAGTACCCGAGGATTTTTATTATTGCTATCTATTAATGTAGAATAGTATTCTGAGCGAGCTTTAAAGAGGGCTTTTTTATATTTATTAACACTCTCTGTCCATGCAATTTGAAAGACATGTAGCTTTGTTGTTCTCCATCTGCGCTCCAGTTTTCTACACTCTAATTTAAGAGCTCGAGTATTTTCATTAAACCAGGGAGAGTTTCTATGTGCTTTGATCACTTTTGTTTTAAGGGGAGCCACTGTGTCCAGAGCATCTCTCAATGTCACATTATAATGTGATGTTATCTGATCTAAATTGTTTTCCACGTTTACATTTGATGTTAACTGATCTAAATGGTTTTCCACAATTACACTCGACTCGAAGGTATCTATAAATTTTGAAGCAGAATTACAATCTAGATGTCGCACTGTCTTTGTTTTAATCTGTGAGTGCATTGGCATGGGCAGAACTAAATCAAATGTAATTAAGAAGTGATCGAAAATTACTTCATTTAATGGAGTGATATTTAAATTTTGAATTTCAACTTTGTAAGTTATAATTAAATCTAATGTGTGGTTATGATTATGAGTTGGACCTTTGACAATCTGACAAAATCCTACTGAATTTAACAAATAAGTAAAACATTTGCTAAAAGTGTCAGTTTCCACATCAATGTGTACATTAAAATCCCCCATCAGTACTACGTGATCATAATTTATAGCCAAATCAGAAGGTTGCTAAATTCAGTCATGAACAATGAATATGGCCCTGGTGGTCTGTAGACTAGCACTATCATTGTGTTGGAATCTGTTTTAATATTTAAAATGAATACCTCAAAGGATGTAAAGGTGCCTAAATTTTTAGAAGTGATTTGCATTTTGTTACAATGAATTATTCCAAGGCCTCCTCCTCGACCAGAATCTCTAGACTTATGTAGGAAAGAGTATCCAGCTGGTGACGCCTCAGCTAGGGGAACAGTGTCACATTTACTAAGCCAGGTTTTAGTAAGAAGGCACAGATCAGATTTTGTACTTAATATAATATTATTTACCAAAACAGCTTTAGTGCCAAGAGAGCGAATGTTCAATAAACAGCATTTAAAACTGCATGTTTTTTTCTGAACTGGTGATATATTTTTTGTTTTAATTTGAAGTAAATTTCTATTACAGATTCCCCTGGTGGAGGGTCTGGTTTTATCCCTTGGTCTAATTATACACCTTATTTTTTGGTTATCAATTAATTTAAGGTTTGTATTAAGATTAAATTTACTGGATGCCCCACAACAGGGATTATGGGTAACAGCTTCAGGAAAATAACAGGTGGGATAAACAACAGCCTGTGATTTAAGATCACACGACTGCGGCCTGGATGGTGCTCTAATCAGTCAACCAGGCAGTTTTGCTGCCATATTTTGGGATAATACATAAGATCCCCTCCAGTTAGGATGAAGACCATCTCTTCTGAAAAATCCAGGCCTTTCCCAAAAATCACCCCAATTGTTCACAAATGCTATGCTTTTATTTGCACACCAGGTTTCTAGCCAGCAGTGAAAGGAATGCAATCTGCTATAAATCACATCCCCTCTATATAATCTTGGTAAGGGACCAGATACAATTAAATTCCGACATTTTCTTTTAGCTTTGGTGCATAGAGAGATGAAGTTCCGCTTTAATACCTCAGATTGCTGTAAATAAATATCATTAGTGCCGACATGCAGCAATAAGTTAGATACTTCATCGTCGGCGACACGGTCCAATGCGGCCTCTATGCCAGAAATCTTGACCCCTGCGAGGCACTTAACATTAACTGCTGGTTTAACATAGTTTGGAATTCTAACATTCCGCACTATGGAATCGCCAATTATGAGCACTTTATTATTCTCAGTTTCCACAGGCGCGCTGCGGAGAGCTGAGAATCTGTTCTGGGTCCTAATTGGTGACCTGGGTGCCGGGGGACTATATTTTGGATTCTTAGACCCCCGTCTTACTGTTACCCACTCGCCCTGTGGCTGAATTGGTGCTGCTGATTTCGGCCGCGCACTGACTACAGTGGGACCTGGAGAGACTGAAGCCGAATCAGACGTAGCCGAATTGTCTAAACAAACCGAGTCGATCCAATTTTCGGTTTGCCTAATCGCTATCAGATTCCTAACGCGGTCCTCCAATTCGCGTATTTTCCCGACCAACTCTAAATTAACTAAACACTTTTGGCAGGTGAAGCTATCTACACTGTCGGCCGGAAAACCTGAACTGTACATACTGCAGGACACACAACATATAAACGCGCCCTCGACGGGCAGAGAGCAGATAGAACTTACGTTAAATGTTGAAGTCATCTTTGCCGTTTTTATAGGTGCTTCGGCGCTTTCCGTGTTCAGCTGAATCGCTGTGATAAGGAATCGCACTTGATTCCTTATTTGAAGTCAATGCCATTCAGAATGATTCATCATTAAGATATTGCTACAGAGTGAATCATATCTGTTGCTGAGTTAGCTAGGATGATGTCACTTACTTTCTTGGGAAGTGACATGGAGAAATTCAGTGTGCATTTCAATGTCTTGATAAACATTTTAGTTTTAATTTTACTGTGCTTCCTTTTCCAACTTTCACAAAAATTTCCAGTTGCTCTCCTGATTTTCCACTAGGTTTGATTAAACCCTTCCAGCATTAAAATAGTGTCTATAATACAAGGTTTAAGCCAGTTCTCTGAAGTACTCAAAATATTACAGTACCTGAACATGCCTTAACTTGCTATGAGATTTAACAGTTCAAACAACTTAATGAAAGCAAAAGAACATTTTTAAATATATAACCTTAGGATTATTAAATATATTAGTAATATATAATATTATTTAATAATATTTAAATATTAAGGTACCAAGGAATATTAGGCATGTTCCATTCGTGGACAGTACAAGCTCAGTCCTTTCTATTCTAATAGTAATATTACTTATTATTATTATTATTAAACAGACATATTAAAACTAGAATTCCTGAAGCCTACAAAAAAACTCATTATGCCGGGCCACCTTAAATTCCTTCGCACCTCTTCATCAGTGTCTTTCTTTTGCAAATGTAAGTCAGCACAGGCAGCAAGCAGCCTGCTCTCTAATCCCTTACCAACGCAGCTGAAGTTCTCCCAGCTTAGGTCTGTTCATCTTAGAGTGAGGTGCCTGGAATTGTATAGGGCAAATACTATATCATTATTTGGAATACATGCATTGCATGTGTGTTCCATGTCTACAATGATCTGGGTAAATGCAGGATGATAGGAAATGCAAGGCAAGAAATGTTGAACACGTAACTAAAATAGAAACTGTTTTTATGTATTGACAAAATGCTGACATGAAGTGTATAATGTCTGAAGTCCAAATATCAAATAAACACTTTCAAAAAAAGTATAACAAAACAAGTGTGCCTTTATTCACAAATATGACCATGTTGCTGTCAATATGTAAAAACTGAAACCTGAATATCAATTGCGTGGCTGGTTTAGAGGTAAGAACAGCAGCTTCTAAACCAAGAGGTTGCAGGTTTGATCCTGGGCCTACCTCACAATTTCCATTGTGAGTAGTGAGTTGCTTTTATTACTATTATATAATAAAAATATACATTTGATTTGAGTCTGTAACAGCTTTTTTGTAGGCTTCTGGAATTCTACTATTAATCATATTTTATATTCAGTTTCTTGAATTTTTAAATATAATAATGCTTTCATATTGCATGTTTCTGGTCAAAACTGAATTCAGCTTTGTAGTTAATTGTATTCATTTATTTGTGTAGCTATCTTATATATTTATTCATTGCTGGCAGTATATTTTTTATCAATATAAAAATACATGTACAGTGGTACCTCGGTATAAGTCCGCTTTGGAATAAGTCCAACTTGGTATACGTCCTGTTTGGATGCGAAAAATTTTGCTTGGTATACGACCTTTGTTTGGAATACGACTTGCGTGCTACAACAACGCGCGCTACCCTTTGTTTACCTCTCTCGAGACAAAGCCACGACTGCCCACAAGCGTCAGTGTGCCAGTTGCTAGCATTCAATGAACAACCCACGTTATAACTCTCTGTGAATTTTCACGTGTGTGATATAGTGGGTCCACAGCTCCTGTCAAAGGCCAGTTTTAAAATAAATAATCACCGCGTTCGCGGCTTGGTGAGGTGGCGTGGTGGTTACGTGGCTGAAGCGGTTCTTAGGGCAATTCGCGATGTGGGCGTTTCTCACCTAAGTGCACAGGTGACAGACCAACCGCATTCGTGATTGTTCCTGGGGCTTCTGATTTTAGCTGCCATGCCCTCTTCATAAACAGAAGCGTGAGTTGTCTAGAAGGGGAGGAAAAAGAAAGAAAGAAAGGATGGAGGGGAGGTTGCAGGAGAGAGAGAGAGAGAGAGCGTGCGTGCGTGCGCGCAGAGGCAGGCTCGCGTTGCAGCTGAACATGGAGCCTGGGTGTTGGGCCGACACCCGGGGAATAGTAGTAGTGGTCACACCCGCTGAGTGATCATGGAGCGGGATTGACCGGAAGGTGGTCGCTGTGGATCCCAAGTCGCTGTCAGGAGGAGCCTAACGGATCCAGGGATCGGAGAGGTGAACTGAACAGCTGAAGTAGGCAGAGTGAAGGTCAGCTGCAAGTAGGACGACTCCTACCCAGGGGGGTTGCCATCTAGTGTCCCAAGGGAGGCAATGCTGTAACCACGCTTGATCCCCTGGTCCTCCCAGTGTGGAGGCAACCTGGCCGGGCAAGGGCCCCGGCCACACACTACAAATAATATATTATTGTATGATGTTGCCAGGGCACTGTTTTATACTATTTTTTGAATGCTGAGCATCACCATTTTGTGTATTTTTTCATGGCAGCATTAATATTGTTTACAATTCCTATTCCTATTGCCATTCACTTAACCTAGGGGTTATGTGGCATATATGTCATTGTATCCCACCTATGTAAGATGGCAGTGTGCTCCTTGTATTGTCCAAGTTTGTAGAGATTATGCACAAGTTGCAAGAATAAATATGAGATGAGTATTTTAAGGTAAATTAATTTTTGGTGAGTTTATTTTGAGTAACATTCTGGATTGCATTTAGGGATTTAGTTGTTAGGTTTTGCCTTCAGACTTTGTACTACTTTTCTGATTATGGTTCTCTTCTTATTGTTGTTTTTCCTGATGCATTCCTTGGACTGCTGTTTCACAGTGGCAGTACAATATGGTAAAATAGCTTAATTAAATAAGATGACCCCATTAACTTTAGAAATTATTGTAAATTAGTTATCACCCAGGACTTATTTGCATACACAGAAACATAATAGCTGTAGTGCTAAACACAAGATGGAGTCACCTAAAAAATAGTGAAAAGCAAGACAATGTCAGAACAGGTGAAGCCAGTACACTAAATCAACGAGTACAAAGCCACAAAAAGCCAAGCAAACTTATTGATCAGCTGACAGACAGGTAAACGATCTAGTGCATAAAATGCAATAATAGATAGGGAATGTTAAGTATTTGAAACTAAAAATTCTTAGAAAATAACATTAATTTAACAACATGCAAATTTTAGTGAAGTTTCAATTAGAAAATGAAATAAAGAGCCCAAAGCATGACAGGTGCTAGTGCATACAGTTTCATTTTAAAGCAAAAATAACCAATGTTTATTTTACATAATAGAATTTCTAAAAACATATAATGGCAAAACAGCTTGTCCCTGAGTTTAGCTATTGGCTAGGATGGCCTCTTTGTGAAGTTTGCATTTTCTCACAAGGTACGAAATTTTTCTGTCAGTGTTTGTGCCCTATGATAGATACCTTGGCATTTTTCCTGGAGCATTTGCTAGAATTCCCCCCGTTGTTGTTAAGATTGCTAAGTCTATCATTATGAAATTAATTTCTACGGAACAATAGATACAAAGTATTAAATGTGGTCCATAATGGATTGCCTGGAGGCAAGGGTTTATAGTCAGGAAAGAGTAGAATAAGAAATGGATAGGATCCAGCAAGGTTGTAGTAGTAGTTGGAAAATAAATCAACATGCTGGAGTAGAAATAAGGGCAAAGCCAGTGGATCATCAACCCTGTAAGTGCACTGGCTTTCCAGAATGTCCTAGTGTTCTGGAAGAGCAGCAGGCAAGGAATCATAACCAAGAAGAAGAGAGAGCTACTTTTTTGAAAACATGCATCGTTTCCCATCGAACACTAGAGGATAAACAACCTAGCATGTGGCAGGGATATCAGACCCTCATCCTAAGGAAGACAGAGGTTTTGAGGTAAGTGTTATCAGGCACATTAAGTTTTAATTTGTTTCAACTCTCTTTTTTGAGAGTGTGTGTTACATGTGTGATTTGCTCTGCTAATTTTGTTACTTTCAGCACTGCTTTGTTTTTCACTAACTAATCTATTTTATATATTTGAGTCATTACATTTTGCATGTGTTTTGATCAGGGTTAATGATAGCTGCAATATTGGGAAGGTGAATCACGAGGAGCAGAGTAGAGTAGAGGAGAAGGGTGAGGTTTGTAATGAAGACAAGTGAGGCAGAAAGGAAAAAAGATGTGTCTGTTTGCAGCCTTCTTGCATGGGACAGGCTGTTATTGCAACGTCATGGTTTCTTGAGAGAGGGGACAGTACTGAAGAAGCTGCAATACTGAGGGTGAGATTAATTTGAGTGGCACTGTGAATGGATGACCAGAATATAAGGAGCGCTTAACAGGGGCTGGATAAGTAGTGATAGGACTCTGATGATTTTTATTAAAAGTTTATAATTTTAAGTAAGACGTCATTTATGGGGGTTTGTATACTTCTGATTTAAAATTGTTTTTTCTTGGAGTCTATAGTCTTAATTGAAGCAATCTACGGACAAGTTTCATTGTGTGAATGTCAAGTACTCATTAACAGCAGCAAAAGAGAAATCAGACAGGTGCTTGATTACTATGCAAGTCAATTATTGCTTTTATGAAGGAGTCATTCCACGGAATTTGGAGAAGTCTCATTTTTATTCCCTTTTTGCTGGAAGAAACAGACTTGTGCCAAAGTGGGTTTGGCCCTTTGTAGTAGAACGATTAGAGACGTCAAGCAAGAAAGTCCAGCAGCATTGCCAGAACAGGTTCCTGGACACTAAAGATTTGTGCTTTTTATTTTATTAGAAGGGGTTAATTTCATTTAATGCTGAGTAATAATTAACACGTTTTTATCAGTGTGTTGTCCAGGTTTTTCTGAGAAGTGGAGTCCCCTGTATATTTGGTTGGGTTTTTTTGTATGTATGTGGTAGACAGGCGATAGGGAATTTTTTTTTTGAGTCCTAGTATATACAATACCACTAGGTAGTCAAAATATTGGGGATTATTAGGAATGTAGTTGTGACATAAGGTTGTGATACTCAATAATTATGGTGTTGGAGAATGGAGACATATTACACTATAATTATTGGATGCAACTAAGAATTTCACTGTATTCTGCACATGTGGCAATTATAAAACTATAAGCCTATTATGAAAAAGAGGGAGATAATCCATGAAGAGATGGAAGGAGGTCAAAATATGTACTGTTCAAAAGATGACAGGACATGGTCCAGGGTGGGAGAGCTGACGTCATGTTGTCTTTATTTGGCAATACACACTCCCCGTGTATAAAGAGTAAAGCCATGTTATGCTTTAAAGAGAAAGGTGGCCATAATCTGCACTAAGGTGCATTAGTTTCAGGGGCCACTAGATGGCACTGTGGCTGATGGTTTGAAGAATTTATGCAACCTATGCATAGAAAATGTAAAGAAATATAATACAAATTGTCAACAGTAACTGTGGCAAAAATGTAAAGAAAGTGTTAGTTACTTTATTTTTACCAGCAACATGTAAAAGTCTCCATTTGAAAGAGAGTCCCAGAAGCATGATACCACATAGAGTGTAGGCTTAGATGCACATGTGTCACAGATATAACATGTTTCTTTGGAATGTCCACACTTGTTGCACACAACTGATTTGGTAGCTGGTGACCATTTGTAGTCAGTGGGCAGCAGAATGTCCATGTAGTGCTGTCCTGACAGTGGTGAAAAGTCAGGTGCCTTGTTATGAAGGAATGACTTTGTGGCAGCTATCCACATAAGTGCTACAGCCTACAGGATCTGTATCATCCAATTGCATTTCACTGCCTTGATCATTTCTATCATTAATATTATTATTATAAAATATTAATCTTGCAAAAAATGTAGTTGTTTTGAAACATCAACTGCTTTATACCTTTTTCGTAACAACATAACTACAGACTTTTTTTGTTTTGGTTGCAAAAAAAAAAAAAATATATGGCTATTAACTTGACCAGTAAGTCAGCTTATGGGAAGTAAGCTTGTTATGGGTTTGCATCCCAAATCCTCCCTGTGTGATAGAGCTTTGAGCAGTGAGAAAAGTATGATATAATGAAATAAAAGGAGATGATTGCTGACTTTAGGAAGACTAAGAGTGAAATCAAATTCCTGGGTGTCCACCTGGCAGAGAACCTCACCTGGTCCTACAACACCAGTTCTTTAGCCAAGAAAGACCAACAGTGGCTCTACTTCCTGCGTAGGCTGAGGAAAGCCCATCTTCCATCAGCTACTCTAACAACATTCTACAGAGGAAGCATAGAGAGCATCCTGAGCAACTGCATCACTGTCTGGTTTGGAAATTGCATGGTCAGGGATCGTAAATATCTACAACAGATAGTGAAGACAGCTGAGAAGATCATCTGTGTCTCTCTTCCTTCGATCATGGACATTTACACCACACGCTGCATCCACAAAGCCCACCAGCATTGTGAATGACCCAACACACCCTTCACACTCACTGTTTGCACTCCTGCCATTGGGAAAAATGTACCAAAGCATTCGGGTCCTTACCACCAAAATGTGTAACAGTTTTTTCCCCCCAAGCAGTCAGATTCCTGAACACTCATAGACCGGTCTGATATCTGATATATGTGTTCTGTTCTGCAATGTTGCACATGGTTGCACATGTTTGTACATTTGACTCACATGCACCTTGTTATATATTATGTGTCTTTATGGTATGCGTTATGGATTCTTCGTTGTCCTGTTTTCTATGGTCCATGGTCCTGGAGGAATGTTGTTTTGTTTCACTGTATGCTTTACTACTGTATATGGATGAAATGACAATAAATACTCTTGAATCTTGAAACTTGAATGAATTATTATTATGGCAACAGTGTAGTAACTAACTGTTAAAAGATTGACAATAAGCTGATTGTCTCTATAGTGGCTGAATACTGAGATATGAGTTCTCTCATACTGTATGCCACATTTTGACAGGATCAATGATATACAAGTTAACTCATAGCTTGCATTCAAAGTGTTAAAGGTGTTAGCCATATGTGATCCTTGTAGCATAAAGAAACATCCTAATTCAGAGGGATTATTGAGTTTAGTGTCAGGAGGTGACTAGGGGCATGTTAGGATCTTTTGATCCTAGAAATAAAAGACAGAGAGAATGAGTGAGAGAGAAAAAGACATAGGACATAATTTCATTGTACTTTGTACGTGGGCAGTTATGTAAACAGCTCTATTTTTGGGATCACCATTACATATACATTATAAAGGCAAAGGTGTATTTTGTCATTTATATAAAAATGAAAATACATATTTAATAATGAAGCATTGCAAATAAGCTGTCTATTTTGCATTTAGTTTTGTAGCCTGATTAAGAACATAGCCTAGTGGCTAGGAAATGGGACTGTAATCCCCAAACCTACCAGCTTTGCCCTCACAAGTGACCCACCATAAATGTTTTCAGGGTGCTGTAACTGAATCAATATCTAAACCCTCCGCATTTCTTCAATATACTGTATTTCTTCAAATGCTGTTCAATATAGAAATATACTATGTAAAATAAAGGTTGTTTGTATAAAAAAGAATCAGTGTTATGGAAATGAATGCATACAGCAAAACTTACTTGGATCTCAGTTAAACAGTTGAAGTAGTAGCTGGAATGACTGCTTCACAGGAAATTAGCTACAATGTTTTTCAGGAAGAAAGACAGTTGATTGGTTCTAGACTTTTGTTTTGAGAGAAATAAAACACATAAAACAGAATAAAATTTAAGGTAAAAGAAATCATTTTAATTGGGCAATAAGCTGTTTCCAAGTTGCAAGATGTCAGGAGTTAGTGGTATGAAAAACAAAAACTAGGTTTTATTGGTAGTCCAAAATGTGTTGCTGAGTTGTTAAAGATTAAGCAGCAACAGTGAGACTTAAAAAGGTAAAAGTTGAAGTGCACCACTCTGAAAAAGAAGAGCTAATTATAACAACCCATCAAAACATTCCTTGATTTACCAGTCCTTGTGTGCGTAGACATGAAAACCTGCTCCACTCATCCAAACTAGCATACACCCCAGTGTAGGAAGAAGGAAAATGGAAAAACACCGCAGCAAACAATATAACATCAATTGTAACAACAAAAATGTGTAAAAGCACAAGCACAAAAAAAAAATACAATAGGAAAGTGATGAAATATCAGAAGAGCATATGAACAGAAACATATCCCTCACTAAGAGATCTTTTGCAAAATTCAAAAATATGGAAAGCATAGAAATAAAAATGTTCAAGAATATTTTGAAAATTATTAAAGTCATTACTGGTTTGTTACATCTGTTGCAACTTTGCAGTTGTTTGTTGTCATGGTTGTCTTGTGTGGGATTTCTTCATCTGCCTTGTTTGCTTTCTTTAAATGAAGGATTTCAGTTGCAATACAATGGACTAGTGACGTTATAATTCTGCCTTACATGTTCCACCTGTAGGGCAAGGCTACATCCTGACTCTTTTATGAATAAGCTATTGTGGCCACACAAGTAGTACTTGTATTCTAGTACTGAATCTATGAAATATTCATCAGCTTTATGTTAAAATACAGGAAATACAAAGTGTCTCAAAAAAAGAGTGCTTTAATTTTACTAATATCACAAGAAGGAATGACAGCTTACTTAAATATGCATTATAATTGCCAATCAGACAAGCCCTTTTAACAGAAGCAAACAAAGGCACAACAGAAAAGTAGAAAGCGTTGCACTCTGGAAACTCTGGTAACTGCTACACATTTATACAACACTTTAACATAAATTCTAATAAGTTGCAAGATGTTTAAGACATCTCTCAGCTCAACTTATCCATTTCACATTTTTCTTTAAGCTATTTGGGTGGTGCAGTGCTTTCCAGTAAGGAGACCAGGGTTTGTCTCCTAGGTCCTTCTTACGTGGATTTTGCATGTTCTCTCTTTACTGAAGGCATATGACCTGCTAAGAGCACATAATGCAGCCTTAAATCCAGTAACAGGATGGCTCTTAGATCAGCTAAACCAAACCTGAACCTGGCTAGCGAGCCTGTGGCCACTGCCTATTTTATAATTGCTGATGATCTAAGCTAAATATAATTTTGAGGCTCTTGTTAACAAGTTACACTAAAAGATCTCACAAAGAGTTGGGTGTTACGTGAAAAAGGGGGACAGTGTTCCCCTTGGAATAAGAAGCATGATTGAAGAGTGTTGGGGGGTTGGTATCCCATTTGGAGTGTAGATTGTGGGGTGGGGGGACCCTGTGCAACCGCTTAATTTGCTCATGTCATTTGCTGGCTATGCTCTTGACAGGGAATTCATGCTATTACAGACTATAATATTGCTCCTCCTCCTCCCTTCTGGAATAACAGCTATTTCAGGAAGGTTTGATGTGACCAAAAATATACCTGCAAGCAAATACAAACCTTATCATGGTGACCAGGTGCTACATCTCAATCCAGCTCAATCCATTTTTGGAGGACATTGCGTAGACTGAACCAATGAAAAGCTGCAGGGACGGATAACATACTTGGTCATATGTTCAGGGAGTCTGCTGACAAACTAGCACACATAGTCACTGACATCTTTAAGATACTTCTAAGTTACCAATACAAAAGAAGTGAACTGTTGTATGCCTCAATGACTATCATCCAATAGTACTCACTCCCATTATGATGAGTGCTTTTAGAAACTGGTCAAGGCCCACATAACATCCAATCTATCCCCTATCATATTTTCCCTCCAGTTTGCTTACTGTTTTAATTGCTTCTCTGATGATGCCATAGCCACTGCACTCTGTCTAATCTTGTCACATTTGGAGGGTAAAGACATGTACTGTATGTGCGGATAATATTATTAGACATCAGCGCCACATTCAGTACAATTATCCCTCAGCACCTGATACACAAACTTACTGTCCTAGGCCTGGAAACACTGCTCCAAAACTGGATATTAGACATTCTGACAGATTGACTCCAGTCAGTCTGAGTTGAAAACAATACATCAAATACCATCCTTCTGAGCACTGGTGTCCCCCAAAGTTGTGTTTTACTCTTGACCCTAATGAACCATGACTGTTGCTCAGCATGAACAGCATTAACCACTTCATTAGGTTTGTGGATGATGAACAGTGATTGGCCTTATCAGTGGTGATGACAGGATGGCTTATAGAGAGGTGGTTAAACTTCTAGGGGACTAATGTAAGAACAATATCCTGGCATTAAATATTGATATAACAGAGGAAACCACTGTCAGTTTCACCTTCTTCTCTCTATTATCAGCTCCACTGTGGAGTCAGTGAGGAGCACAAAGTTCCTGAACGAGGAGAGAAGGTAACAAATATTCTAGTCAAGATTTAAGAGAGGACAGAAGGAGCTGCACTCTGTGCAGCACATGAGGAGCGATAACCATTCCCCTTACACTCGCATACCTTTCTACAGTGGCAGCAGTGACAGTGTATTGACCACTTGCACCTCTGTCTTGTTTTGGGACTGTAATGTCTCAGACTGGATTTCCCTGCAGAGTGGCAAGAGCAGCTGAGAATACTATTGGGACATCACTCCCTACCATTGAGGAACTCTAAAGCAAACACCACAAAAAACAGGCCAGCCAACATTATCAGATGCCACACTCACCCCCACAATGGTCTGCTTGCTCTTCTTCCCTGTGTTGTAGTGTAGGGTGTATGTATACAAGTATGTATGTGTGCTGGTAATTTACTGTTGTTTATTCTTGTCTATTGTGATTTTTTGTTCTTGCTAATTTTGGTTAGCTATTATTGCACATAATTAGATCAGAGTGCAGTTTCATTTTCCTCTGCACTGCTGTGCGTAGTTTCAAATGACAAAGTTAACCTTGGACTTGAATTTTGAACATTCAATTAGTGACTTTGCTACTAATTCTTATTTGTAGTTTTCAAAGGGAGGAGATCTACTTCACCTAGAAAGATACACATGTTTGAGTAGCCCAAAAATAATAGAAAGCATATTTATCTATATATAAGCCAATTTTTGACTGTCTGGCAATCACATTCTGTTAGGCATATTCTGAGTTAACGTTTTCAATGTGCCATTTGTTGGAATGCATTTTGTAATTAATTTATTAATAAAATACAATGCCTTTTTCATTCCAGTAGATTGGGCATCACATTAGCACTGTGGTTCAAAATCCTATAGCAAATGCTGGTTAATTGCAGCAACAGAAAAACTGACACTAAATCTAGAAAAAAAAGAGACTTGCAAAAATAGAAAAAAAATCTTTATATCTAAATTAATATGATTTTGTTCAGACAGATGCTGCATTCTATTGGTTATATTCAGCATATAATGAATTTTATGATATATTATGGATCAGGCCAGTCAGTATGTATGTTTACATTTACATTTGTTTGCTTAGCAGACACATTTATCCAAATCAACTTACAAAAAAAGGTCAACATAATGGAATAAACATCAGTGCTACTGGAGAAGATCACAAGACTAATCACCACAAGTGAAGAACTCAGTACAAAGTACAAGCTAGTTATGGTTTCTAGGTTACAAAAAACCAGTAGCTAATATCAATTAGACAGAAATTCACCAAATAAGAGTCTTCAAATGCTTCTTAAAAACACTGAAGCAGTCAGAATTTCAAATGGATGTGAGCAGTTTCTTCCACCAGCAAAGGGCTACACAAGAAAATAGTCTGGTCTGAAATCTGATACCACATAGACGTGGCATCACCAGATATCATTCAACAGCAGATCTGAGTGGTTGAGAAGGAGCATAAAACCTTAGATATATCTCCACATACAGTATATGGGTGTTGATCCATTAACTACTCTGTTGGCAAGCATCAAGGGTTTTAGCTTAATATGTGTCACTACAGGAAGCCAATGTAGTGATCTACAAAGAGGACTGACATGTGCCTTCCTCTGTTGGTTGAACACCAGACATTCTGCTGCATTATGAATTATGTGCAGCAGCTTGGTGACACATGCAAGTACTCCTGCTAGCAGAGAGATGCATTAGTCCAGATGTGACAACGCCAAAGCCTGGATCAGGATTTACGCTGCATAATTTGTCAGATAAGGTCTGATCTTGTGGATATTGTACAGAATGAATCTGCAAACTGTGAGACTGTACAAACATGGTCCCTGAAGGACGAGCTGGGAAAACAATGAGGCCCACTTTTGCCAATTTCAGTTAGAGATGTTCCTTTATCTAGGTTGCAAAGTCATTGAGACATGCAGAGATTTTAGCTGATACTGTGTGGTCATTTGGTTGGAATGACAGGTACAGCTGCATGCCATCAGCATAGCACTTATTAAAAAAAGACATAGGACTATATGATAGGGTCTGGTGAGGAGGTGTGTAGTGAGAGCAGGAGCAGGCCCAGCACCAATCCTTGGGGCACCCGATGATTGCCTGGTGCACCCTTGACACCTTTCCATGCCAGGACATATGATAGTATCTGCCCAAGAGGTATTACTCATACTATCTGAGGGTATTCCCAGTGATGCCGATGTTAGATAGGTTAGTAAAGAGGAAGGTAGTGAATCATGTCGAAGACAGGGAAGAGATTTAGCAGGATGAACAAAGATGACGTTGGTTGCTCTAGCCTGTGTAATGTGTCGACAGTAGTAAGTCGAGCTGTCTCAGTGGAATGGCCCTTCTCGGATCCTTATTGAGTAGGATCAAGGAATCTGTTCTGTAGAAGAAAGAAGGAGACATGGTTAGAGACAGCATTTTCCTGTGTTTTGGATAGAAAAGACAAGAGAGAGATTGGTCTGTAATTACCTACTTGAGATGGGTTGAGAGTGGGCTTCTTGAGAAGTGGAGCTATTAGAGATAGTTTGAACAATGTGGAAAAGGTGTCTGTACTGGGTGAGGTGTTAATGATGTATGTAACTGCAGAAATGATTAATAGAGACATAGCCTGGAGGAGATGCGATCAAGGTAATAGGTAGTGAGGTGACTAGAGAGGATGTTGAAAGCATCAGTGGAGGAGAGAGGAGAGAATGTGGAGAATGTTGTGGTGTATTCAGGAGGGAATCAACTGGTCTTGGGGGATAATGAGAATTGACTATTAATGACAACCACCTTTTCCTGAAAAAAGGTTACAAGGTCATTGACAGCCAAGGAGGTAACGGTGGAGATAGTGAAGGGTTGAGGATAGAGGTGATAACAGGTAGCAATCTACAAGTATCAGAAGCATTTTGAAAAGAAACTTACCTCAGCAGTAGTAGCAGCAGAAGAGAAGAAATACAGAAGGGAATGATACCTATCCAGGTCAGCCTGAGCCTTTGACTTCATTCCATTTTCTTTCACTTGTTCTAAGCTTTGCCTATAGACTCTGTAGAGCTTCAGAAAGCCATGGCCAGTAGGGTGTGTCACATGCAGTCCTAGTGGAGAGAGGACAGACAGTATCAAGGCAAAAGGACAAAGCTGAGCATAAAGTGTCGGTGGCAGCATTAGTGCCAAAAGTGGAATGATGGTCAGGAGGAGGGAGAGCAGAGGATCCTAGGGTATAGAAATAAGTAGGAGAGAGGAAGTACAGGTGATGGCAGAAGGACATAGTTGCAGAGGAAAACAGGAAAGGAGCAGAGTGAACTGAAGGAAAGAGTGGTTGCAATTATGTAGTGGATTGACAGCAGCATTAGAGGGTATGCAGTATTGTGAGGATCTAGAAGTTTACCTGCTTTGTGAATTGGTATAGTGTGGATCTGTGTCAGTTTGAAAGAGGAAAAAGGAAAACTGTAGAAGAAGGACTGTCCAGGTGAATATCCAGGTCCTCAAAGATCCGAAGTGGAATGCCATCTTCTGGAATATAGAATAGCAGCACATCCAGCTTGTTGAAGTTATTTAGCATAAAAGGAGGGTGGTAAAGAACCACAACCTTAAAGTTAATAGGGTAAAAGAAAGTCATTGTGTGGTACTAGAAAATGATGTAATTTCATACAGTACCAAGTGGTGTAAATCGCCAGTTCCTGGAGACTAGAATATCTTTCCCTCAACCTCTTCCAGTGTACTGACAGGCATAATAGAATTGTAATCCAAAAGAAAGGGCTGTTGCCGTATATCCTGGACAGATCCTTATATCAGCCAGTGCAACAACATGGAGTCCACTTTGGGTGGCAAATGCTGGAATAAAGTTCATGTTGTTCACTTCAAACTGACAGTTCTACAGGTCGAGGGAGAAGGGAGTCTCAGAAGTCTTCTCCGGTTATTAGGACAAGAGAGAGACATCTAGTGATAATCATGGGAATGTACTGAAAACATGCTGAGAATATTGAAATATTGAGTGCTGTACATGATCATACTTTTCATGTTCATACCTTTCAGTGGGCCAACATTTCTAAAAATCCTTTTTTGCATTGGTCTTAATTGATATTCTAATTTTCCGAGATACTGAATTTGGGACTTTCATTAGTTGTCAGTTATAATCATCAAAATTAAAAGAAATAAACATTTGAAATACATCAGTCTGTGAGTAATAAATGAATCTAATATACAAGTTTCACTTTTTGAATGGAATTACTGAAATAAATCAACTTTGTCATGATATTCTAATTTTATGACCGGCACCTGTACATGAGCTTCTTTCAGTTGCTGACAATTGGTGGAAGTCCCTGACCTCAAAAAGACCTATCTACTATGTATTGTTTGATGTACTCTTTCTTTGGTGGATTAAGGGTCTACAAAACTAGAATGAGAAATTAAAATTTAAACAAAGCACAAGAAATGCCTTCACTCTAACTGTAACTCTTTATTAAGAACTCCAATGAAATGTGAATTGGGCACCCCATTCAAGTTTCATTCCTGCCTTGGGTTCTTTTTCCCCTCAACTCTAATTGGAAAATGCGGGTGCAGAAAAGGTTTTAGTATATTGGTGTCTTTTTAATTAAGTTCCAACCTACATATACATACAATACATCTATGTAGATGTACATGTAGATGGACGTATTAGACACATCTCCCTTTTTTATGACAAGTAGGCAATCCTATAAAAATGCAGTTAAAATCTAGTTTTTGTCCAGACTGGCTCTGCCTATATTTTTATTAAACCTAATGCCTAGAGGCTGTATTGGCACCAAAGGCTCTTCACTCCCCTCAATCCTGGCATGCCAGAGCACAGCACATTAACTGTAGTAATCAGGTCCCTTTAAATGCTAGATTGCATTTATAGATAAATCAGACTCTGGCACTTTCAAGAAGGCATTGGAGAGTACAGTAAATCTGCTTCATTTTGCCTGTAGTGTTTTGTTTAATAACTCCTAGGTACAAACTTTTAGACCGGTAGATGTTTCTTTGATTTTCTGTGCTGTTCATGTGATGAAAATTGAAAACAGTATTTTATAAAAGAAACAAAACAACCAAAAGAATAATTGAATATGATGTGTCCATAATGATGGCAAAATCTGAAATAATTCATAGACTAGAAAACAGACTTTTATTAAATCTTACCCTGAATTTTGAAGAAATACATGGCATTATACCCTACATTTAATAGGTACTGCCATTTTCTCATTGCCATGTCATTGCTCATGGAGAGTGCACATTTGTTAACAAGAGTAGAAAAAAATGTTTGTGTAAAATAAATTATAACAAAAAATAGACCTCTTAAAAAATAAACACAATTTGATTCAAATTTTACAGCTTATAAAAAATGGCTTCTTGATTGAAACCAGAGAGCCTTCTTTGAGTTGAAAGCCAAGAACTCTTGTTTTAAAATATTTGCATTATGCCATCTGATTTTTTTTTATGACAAAGAGGAGTTTCTACTTTAGGAATTTGTGACACAGAAATAATATGACTCAGGCAAAAGATATGCTGACTTTTACAGTTTCTCCTGCAGTGAGAGACACATACATTCTGCTGGCCCAAGCTTTGCTCTGTCATGACAACAGAATAGCCCATGTAGATGACAGATCAGCTGTAGACAATTTTTAAGAAATTCAGAAAGTTTATTTATAATGTAATTAAATTAAAAGAAGAAGCAGAAGAAGACAAAAAAAAAGCTATGAGAATGCTTGGTTGCTGTCTAACCTTTGATAGAGATTAAAATGCATACTAATATCAATATGGTTGTGCCGAAGACAGCTTGATGACGTCTAGCAAAGCACTGTATGAAATAAGGGTGAGTTACAGTAACATCTTGTAGAGATAGCAGAGAGAAGGGAAGCTTTGTGGGTGGAGGAATCCTTTGAATGACGGAGCTTCAAATGTATATTCTAGTGGAGGAGATAGTAAAATGAGGTGTTTCATCTTTAGTAGTGTAACCCCATTACTAAGAACATCAGATAGACAGAAGTCTACTGGATTTGTCATCAGTATGACTGTAGAGAAGGGCCAGTGAATCAAGTGCCCAGTAGTATAAACTGAATGCTAGTGTAGTGTAGTGACCTCAGTGACCACTGGATAAGAGAAACCAGAATTTCTATTAGGCCTTTTGATTCTCTGGACCAAGGTTATGGTTATGGTTATGTCATACATAGGATATACATGTAGGATTTAAAAAATCAGCAGATGTTCTACAGCCAACAAGAGCGGACATGCACTGAAATTTCAAGGGTAAGAGCTGAAGCTAAGGGAAATGAGAAAAATAAGAATATAGAGAAACAAGCCTTTTATTTT
>JANRMT010051755.1:0-11468 GCA_026402145.1 Polypterus bichir lapradei | reverse complement strand
TATATATATATATATATATATATATATGACAGCAACACTCATCACTCACAACAGTGACAAAACAATTACATTGACAATCATGTTACGTTATTTTCAAAATGTTTCCTTTTCTTTTTCATTGCTTCTTTAACACATTACTTCTCCGCTGCGAAGCGCGGGTATTCTGCTAGTATACTAATAAAAGGCAAAGCCCTCACTCACTCACTCACTCACTCACTCACTCACTCACTCACTCACTCATCACTAATTCTCCAACTTCCCGTGTAGATAGAAGGCTGAAATTTGGCAGGCTTATTCCTTACAGCTCACTTACAAAAGTTAAGCAGGTTTCATTTCGAAATTCTACACGTAACGGTCATAACGGTCGATAACGTTCGACAAAGTCCGCCATGTTGAACTTTCTTATTTATGGCACCATCTTCACGAAATTTGGTAGGCGGCTTCCCTGCGCTAACCAAAACCGATGTACGTACTTATTTCGGTCGTATGACGCCACTGTCGGCCGCCATATTGAATTTTTCAAACATCACTAATTCTCCAACTTCCCGTGTAGGTAGAATGCTGAAATTTGGCAGGCTCATTCCTTACAGCTTACTTACAAAAGTTAAGCAGGTTTCATTTCGAAATTCTACACATAACGGTCATAACGGTCGATAACGGTCAACAACGTCCGCCATGTTGAACTTTCATATTTATGGCCCCATCTTCACGAAATTTGGTAGGCGGCTTCCCTGCGCTAACCAAAACCGATGTACGTACTTATTTCGGTCGTATGACGCCACTGTCGGCCGCCATATTGAATTTTTCAAACATCACTAATTCTCCAACTTCCCGTGTACGTAGAACGCTGAAATTTGGCAGGCTCATTCCTTCCAGCTTACTTACAAAAGTTAAGCAGGTTTCATTTCGAAATTCTACGCGTAACGGTCATAACAATCAACAGCGTCCGCCATCTTGAACTTTCTTATTTATGGCCCCATCTTAACGAAATTTGGTAGGTGGCTTCCCTGCGTTAACCGAAACCAATGTACGTATTTCGGTGGTGTGACGGCATTGTCAGCTGCCATATTGAACTTTCCAACGTCACTAATTCTCCAACTTCCCGTGTAGGTAGAAGGCTGAAATTTGGTACTTATTTCAGTGATATGATGCCACTGTCGGCCGTCATATTGAACTTTTCAACGGTCTTTGTTACTTATGGGCCCATCTTCAAGAAATTTGGTACACGGGTTCCCAACACTAACTGAATCCTACTTAAGTACATATATATGTCCATAGCCTGCAGCTCGGTCACCGTGTGAGGCGGCGTTGGGTCCCCCATCCCAACGCCTCCCACGTTGTTGGCTGCCTGCCTATATAAGGCCATCTGTCGCTCCAGTCTCTACATTCCCTTCCTTGCTTCGCCACGGTATTCACGTCTCCCTGCTGATAACTACAGCCTTTTTATTTAATCCACGGCTTCTCCGCTGTTTTATTGTTCATTTATTACGATTATAGTTATTGTGTAGGTATTTTAGACTTACTTTACATTGTTCAGGTACCCATTTCCTTTATCATTCCAACCGTACCCCCATTAACATGTCTATCGAGGTGATCACCATCGATCAAAGAACTGTCACTTACCAAGTGGTTTCCATGCCCGGAGATGGCACCTGCCTTTTCCATTCTCTTTGTTACATATTGCACGGCCATATCAGGATCACTCTTGATATCCGGAGAAACATTGTGTCTTATGTATTGAATGACTGGGACAGGTTCAAGGTGTGGACTGATGACGGTACAGGAGATAATTATACCACACAGGAGCACTAGAAGAGTGAAATGCTTAAGTGTACCGAAATGGCCAAATATTTTAAACCTTTGGACAACCGCCAATGCCTCTTAAACATCTTAGATTCACAGGTGACGATTTCAGTAGTGGACACTTTGATGTTTAGAAATGTTTAAACTCTCAAAAGCTGGATGTGAAGTTATCAATCAAACTGGTTGTATCCTTACAACGCTTGACAGATGCCGAATGTCTCTTCAACACAAGTCCTACAAATACTGTCGTAATTGAAACAAACCATGAAACTCAAACCGATTATGACAGCAGCAATCCAAGCTGTGAGATTTGAGACAAGATTACTGTTCACATGGCCAACTGTACGTTGTATGCTCAAGAGTAAGCTCAGCGCACAGCTACAGCTTGGTCATATTACAACTGAAGGGCCGAACTGACAACGTGGCATACAAAGAGATCCTTAACAAATAATTATTGGTATATTTTCCCTCAGTTTTAAAAACGTTTAATTGTCTTCTTAATAAAAATTTTAAGGCAGTACTTCGCCGCTGCGAAGCGCGGGTATTTTGCTAGTATATATATATATATATAACCTATTATACTGTATAATACATTTACGATAAATTTTGATATCCGTTTTGTTTACTGTATATCATACACAGAAGAATATTTGTAGTAAAGAAAGAAAGTAAAAAAAGATACTTACATTATTATTTCAAATACTGCCTTTCATAGTGAACACCAGGTACAGTGGAACCTTGGTTCACGACCATAATTCATTCCAAAACTCTGGTCGTAAACCGATTTGGTCATGAACTGAAGTCATTTCCCCCATAGGATTGTATGTAAATACAATTAATACATTCCAGACCGTACAAACCGTATGTAAATATATTTTATTTAAAGATTTTTAAGCACAAATATAGTTAACTATACCATAGAATGCATAGCGTAATAGTAAACTAAATGTAAAAACATTGAATAACACTGGGAAAACCTTGAACAACAAAGAAAACTAACACTGCAAGAGTTCGGGCTGTAGTGCTACGAACTGCTCACTAAAAACACTTTTTTTTAATGAGTTTTAAACACAGGGAAAAATTAACATTTGAAAAATCCTTAATTTAATAAACCACCAGGAAAAGTAACATTGCAATAATGCACGCTACGAACCGATCACTGTAAATAGAAGTGGAGGTTAAAATCCAATAGAAAAAAAGTCTTCATTAAATACAATGAGGTTAAAACAATGCTTGGATCTGTCTCTTCAAAAATAAGCCTTATGGAGAAGACTTTTACAAAACCCATGGATAGCTAGGATCACCAACAAAGATGTTCTTGATCATATAAACCCAGAGTTGTCCCTGGAAGGCAAGATCACCAGACAGAACTGACCTATTTTGGACATGTGATAAGGGCAATTTCCTTGAAAAGGTTGTGCCACATGGAATGGTCAGTGGTAAAAGGAAGCAAGGAAGACCAAAGGCCTATTGGCTGGATACCATCAAGAATGACGCGGGAATGAACATCAAGCAACTGAAAGAAGCCGTGGAAAACATGGAAGCATGGCATGCCTTTACATGACTGCCTTACAAAGTATCCAAGGGTCAAACATAACCCCAATGGATAGTAGTAGTAGTAGTCACTTCAGCAAAGTCATGAAAATAAGACTCTTGAAGAATGCTATCGACTCTTCTTCAGCACCTTCTCTTATGGTCTCCAGGACCCATAGCACTGAAGACACCACTGCCAGCTGTCAATCAAGATCAGCAATTGAAGATGGCATATTGGTGCAACTGAATCAGGAGCTTTATTGATAGTGCCAGTTATGTAGGGTCACTAAGGTGCTGTCCCAATTCTTTATCTTTGTTTGTCTCCTTTTTACAGTATATATGTATATATACATATATAACTTGCTCCACTTTATAAAGTTAGCCAGAAGTGGGATTTAGATTTGTTTCTTAACTTATCAGAGTACTTTTGCTAATTTGGAAATAATATAAACATTGCATAACACAGTAACATCATTGTCATAAGTTGCCACACTGTCAAATATCATTCTTTTAGCAAGGGAAAACACTAGAGAGAGAGAGAAAAAGAGAGATGACATCCAATCAGTCATTCCACGATAACGTTTTATGACATTTTAAAAATTTCCACACAGCACATATACATTTATAAATGCCTGTGGCAGGGTAGGCAAACAAGGAATTCTATTAAAATAGTTAACTTTCTTTAATCAATTTAGAGTAGTTATATGAAAAAAAAAATGAAAAACTCCATCAGGGCTTAAATTGTGTGTGACTGATCCCCTGCCTGTGATGACCTGTAGACATGGTAGCTTTGTGGCTCGTTGAATTCTCAGTGTGTCTCTCCCCTCAGGACTCTGCTCTCCCACTGACAGCTGTCAGAAGCCATCAGTGCCAGTAATACAAATTGTAAAAGAGGTGGCAGCTATTCTTATTGCAGATTTTGAAATGGGGATATTTTAATGCTTTAAAGAGCTCTTTTAATAAAATGACATGTTTGGGAATTGAGATTATTCCTACTTTGCTTTTATTTAGAGTTAGATAACTAATATGATACCAAATATTAGCACATGTGACAAGGCAGTACATTATTCTGCTGAAATGAAAACTTTTAACTTTCAGGATAATCATTTCAGTGCAATCACAGATTTCAGTTTTAATAATATATCATAAGACATAACTTTAATGTAAATGCATATCATTGAGTGATCATGGTGTTGTTTTTGACCAAAGAAAAAGGTGTCATAGGCCTTCTGAGAAGTCTTTGATCTGTTAAGAACCATTTATTTTTGTTGCCATGCTGGCAATTATAACATCTAGTGAATGTGCTTTTTAGAGATCGATAAAGTGAAGCAGTACTGCTGTTAGGCAGCCAAGTCTAGATTTATGAAAGGAATTTGGGGGACTGGCGCGGTACCTACTGTTTAGTGTCAAGCATCATCCTGAGCTCTTACCATGACCAGGTCCATCTTTTCACATGCTGTCTTCCTTTGACAGAGCCTATTTTGTTGAGATTTTAGGTAATACACATACTGTATAAATCAGGCTTGAGAGTCTGGGATAATAAAAAACAATGTACTTTTGCCACTGCCACAGCAGTTTGGGGTGCTCTAGGTATCTTATAATTTTTGGACATTCTTTGACTTTTTTTACTGTTTAATTTTGCATTTGTGTATCATTTGTGGATCTTCTTTCCTGTTTTCTCCACCTGAATGTGTTCTAATCATCTACCTGTGTTATAATTCTCAGGAAAACTGTTACATTACCTGTTTGATGTCTAGCATTACTTTTGAATGTTCAATAATTTTGTTATTCTATTAACATCATCTTGGCAACATTTTTATTTTTCTTTTCTCATGGGTTGTGCTATTACTTTTTTAATTTCCATGGCTACAGCCATATTGTCGTTGGCAAAAGTGTCTCTTGTTGGATGCATGATTTTATCTGTCGTTACGCATAACATCATCACATCATTGCTATACAAGTTTGAAGCATGTTATAATCTGTATCGTCACTTTCCAGAAACCAAAAATTGACATAGAGAAAAGACATTAGACAGGTTAAGAACTTTTGACTGTGTTTATTTTGACTTTATGTTTGTAATGCTTTCACGAAAAAGAGAGACAAGGACTGACAAAGAAGTGTAATAGTAATAAAAAATTGTGATTTTTACATTTTTTATTAAACACAACTCCTAATATTTCATTTGTGTGTGTTTTCATTTTCAGATTACAGTAATCCCTCGCTATATCGCGCTTCGACTTTCACGGCTTCACTCTATCGCGGATTTTATATGAAAGCATAACTAAATATATAACGCGGATTTTTCGCTGCTTCGCGGGTTCTGCGGACAATGTGTCTTTTTACTTCCTGTATATGCTTCCTCAGTTGGTTTGCCCAGTTGATTTCATACAAGGGACGCTATTGGCGGATGGCTGAGAAGCTAACCAATCAGAGCACGCAGTTAAGTTCTCCTGACTGAGAAGCTAACCAATCAGAGCACGCAGTTGAGCTCCTGCGTGCTGAATGCAGTGTTAACCAGGAAGTCTCGTCTCGCTCATTCAGTTTCAACGTGTTTCGCTGTGTAAAGAGTTGTGCTCTTTAGTGTTTATCTTTGTGCATAGTCAAGCCCTTCATTATGGCTCCAAAACAATCTGCTACTGCTTCAGGGGCCGTGCCCAAGCGCAAGAAGAAGATGTTAACGATTGCCTAAAAGGTAAACGTTTTGGATTTGTTGAAGGTTACGATTCTTTTTATTTAAAAAGTAGGAAAGGAATATAAGATCTACGGCTGCAGCGTCCTTTTAACCAGGGTGCAAAACGAGTTGTAAGTGGATGTAATAAGGCAGTAGTCTGGATGGAATCTGCTTTAGGGATTTGGATTGAAGACTGCCAGAAGAAGAACAACGGCAGTGCTACACAATCGCCTGAAGTGGCTCCTTTACAAGGGCTGTAACGCTATCCTTTGTTGTGCAGTAAAATTAAACTCATTGTTATCGGACAAGTCATTGTTGGTGAGTAACCATAATTAATTTTCTTCTTACAGTGCTTAGTACATGTATGTACGTTTAGTGTCACTGTACACACATTTACTGTATACTATTTTTCTTGCATTGTACGTATTTATTGCTGGTGACCTGTCTATCGTAATGGCTGTAACATATGTGATATCGGAGACACTCAATATGTTTAAAATAATATTTAGGTTTTACTGTATATAAACAGTGTGTTTATATACATAATTTCAATGAATCTTACCTAATATCTAAGAGAATACAAAGGGATTATGCTGTATAACTCTGCGGGGAATATTTATAAACAGTGCGGGAGAGTTTATAAGGGCTTAAAATATATAAAAATAACCATACAAACATATGGTTTCTACTTCGCGGATTTTCACCTATCGCGGGGGGTCTGGAACGCAACCCCCGCGATCGAGGAGGGATTACTGTATTTAGCTTTAAAATGAATACACTAGGAAATCTAGAATTACTTTTGATTGTATGAATTTAATCTAGAGTATGAAAGGCAGAAGGACAGAAGATTTGGTCAGCATGACAGTGATTTAATGTGTTTTCCATGAGACAAAGAGTTTTGAGAAGTATACAAATAAGATAGAAAAACACTGGGAGATGTGCAAATGTAAAAGCAAATGCTAAAAAAGAGTGTTATTAATGTTTCTGTGTCTATGTTTAAGATTAGATAAACTAAACAGTGTGTATATGCTTGTAAGAAGATGTGAAACAGGGGCTTGGGACATTGTACCCAACACATTTCTTGTAGTTAGCTACAACTGACTTAACTGACAAGTAACCAGACCTTGGGAAATTATTGGTTGTCCATTTTAGAGTGGTGTAACTAAACTTTGCATATTAAGCTAGCAAGGTTCATTAAAGATAGGGTGTAGAGAGAAAACATACAGTTATTGATATGAGAGATGTGAGGCACAGTGTTTGGTATTTGAGAGAGAGGGCATAGGAGATATGCGAGACAGCTTTGATGAAGCAACTAAACATCATGCTGTTAGAGGACCAAAGTATAAGGCTACCTAAAATTTTAAAATGTGCTGAAATGGAAATAAATGTTTAGAGCAATTCCTAAGTGACAGAACTGATGTTGTTCAATCTCCCTGCATAAAGTATTCAAAAGCAGATATGTGATCATCTATGAAATATCCCTGATATCAAATGTCAGTTAAAGTTTGCAAAATGAGTCCTAGAGTTGTTTCTCTGAAGAATGATAAAAGAAAGATATTAATAAGTCAGGTCAGGTCAGGTTGGGGAGCATGCGCTTGTATAGTGCATTGCCACACCCACCACATGATGAAACAGCCTACGATCCCGGTTGGCAACTCCCCAGGCAGACCCATGGTCCCCAGGAAATGACTATCTATCTGCCACAGCCAGGTGTTACGTGGGCATCCCGTCAACAATGAGGACCCTTTGAGCCAGATCACCCTCTGGGAATCACACCACATAGCCGAAGTGCCTTAACTGACGCTCCCTCACAATGCATGCAATGTGCCTCATTTCGGGACTCCATTAGCAACCGCTTATTTGACACAAAGTCAAACCAATGGTACCCAAGGATTTTTCAGACAGACACAGTACTGAAGGAGTCCAGTCATCGCCTTAGGTCATTGGATAGCATTCATGTCTCACAACCATATAGCAAGACAGGAAGCACCAGGACTCTTAAGACTTGGACATTCGTCCTTTTGCATGGATATCAGGAGTGCCACACACCTTTCCAGTGACCTTATGACCCCCCATGCTCTCCCAATCTGTCTATTGCATCATTATAGCATTATTAATGTTTTTCTGAATACACTGCGCATAAGATCCAGACATGCTTGCCTTTGCAGTCTGTCTCTTATATGGGTGGTGTAAGAATATGTAAAAAAGAATCACCTACAGTCCCAGTTTAAAGGTAATCTGCCATTCATTTAGCATAATAGTATTTACATTTGGTGCTGGGGACTCCAACTGGCTGTTGATTTTCATGATTTCTTAGTTAGGCTGCCACCTCCTGTCATTAATAATTAATTTATTCCCTGTAAATGTGCTGTCTGAGAATTTTCCAATAAATCTGAATTTTACTTTGTTTTAAAAAAATAGTATATGTGTTTTTCAGTTTTTTTTAGTTCACTTGCTTCTTACAGTTCTGAATTCATGTTTATTTATTTTTTTGGAAGCAGCAGCCAAATATCAATAAAAAAGCACCAGTGCAAATTAAGAAGTCAACAGTGGAGGCACTCATTCAGTGACATTCAAACACGTGTAACTTATCTTAATTAGTATATTTAGGAAAAAAAAAAAAAAACAGAGTGAAGATAGCATTGAGAACTCACTGCAATCTACAAAACAAACACGTATTGCTAAATGCCTTGGGAGGAAATATGAACATCTTAAAATGACTAATGCTTTAGAGCTTTAATACTATATAAGAGAAGGAATGTGCTGGCTAATTAAATTATGCTACTAATTGAAAGAGAGTGGCAAAGTAGTTAGTGCTGCTGCTTCGCAGATCAATCATTCTTATTTCAAATCCTGTGTCTGCTGGCAGACTGTGTTGGTCTTTCAAGCTTTCCCCATATCTATATGGTATTTCTTCCTAAATTAGAAAGGCATATATGTGTTAAGTGGACTGACTGTTCCAAGCTGGCCTAACGCTGAGTGAAAAGAAAAAAGGTAAAGGTTATTCTCACACTGAAAAAAAGGCTAGAGGCACAATGTTTTGACTAGGTAGCCTTCATTGAGTGAGTGACTGAAAGGAAAAAAAAATAGGTTTTTATATAAGAGGGGAAGTAGGGAACAAAGTCAGGCGAGTCGAAATTGGTGGAAGATGAGTAGTTACAAAAATTAGTCATTAAAAAGATGAAGGAAGAGACTGAGAACTTAGCTGGCCATTAAGTGCTGGAGAAATTTATAAACAAATTCTGTGAATGACTGTAGCTTATTTGATTTTTCTTTGAAAGGTATCTTTGAAACCCTATGACAGAACAGAAGCATAGAGTGTAATTTGACCATGATCAAGGGCATGAGAAATGTCCAATGATTGGCTTTTTAAGGCAGTTGATCCTAACAGCTTCAATGTGCCCTCTGAAACAAACTGCAAGCCGTTGTCCTGTTTCACCTAAGATGGTCGGACAATTTTCATAAGAAATGCAGTAAGTAATATTTTTGGACTGTTTTCTTTTTATATTACATTTCTGTATATTTATGTTATTGTTGACATTTTTGTAAGTGATAAAATAACTTCTGTTAAAACAGGAATTTCTTCAGTGGATAACTTGGATCTTCTTTGTGAAGTTAATGGCAGTCAAGAAATTTGCTAAGTTAGAGCTAAGTCACATAACATGACTTTTCCAGTGGTTCTCAGTCATAGACTTCATTTACATAATCTTAGCAAGTTTCGGGGCTATTGTGGCATGGTGCCATTAAACCAGTCATGTAGCGTGATATACCCATACCAGTGAGTCGGTTCAACTACTCTATGATGTTCATAGTGCAGTTGCATAATTTGACATCCTTAGCTTTTTCTAGTCATGTAGTTTGACATACTTGGAGAATAAGATCAGTAATTTCAGTCGTCATGTTTGACATCTAGAAGTCATATAATGAGACATTGGTTTCAGCTGGTGGCAGATTAAATAAAAAAGGGACTACTTTAGAAGGGTGGCATGGTGGCGCAGTGCTAGCGCTGCTGCCTCGCAGTAAGGAGACCTGGGTTCGCTTCCCGGGTCCTCCCTGCATGGAACTTCCTGTGTGGGGTTTGCATGTTCTCCCCATGTCTGGGTGGGTTTCCTCCGGGTGCTCTAGTTTCCTCCCACAGTTCAAAGACATGCAGGTTAGGTGCATTGGTGATTCTAAATTGTACCTAGTGTGTGCTGTGTGTGTGTGTGCCCGGCGGTGGACTGGCGCCCTGCCCAGGATTTGTTCTTGCCTTGTGCCATGTGTTGGCTGGAATTGGCTCCAGCAGACCCCCATGACCCTTTGTTAGGATATAGCAGGTTGGAAAATGACTGACTGACTGGCTGACTACTTCGGAACGTTCATGTGTAAATGAAAGTTCATTTCTGGGGTTCCACTTTGGGTGAAAGTTGCAAGGTTGCCTCCTTGCTTATTTCTTGACCCTGTCAATGAAGAAAATCTTTTGTTTGGCCCTGTAATGGACTGAAAAAGATGGTTCCTGCCATGCACTAGATGCATCAAGGATTGACTTTAGCTTCACTTAAGTCTGTACTTGATTAAGCAAATTTAAGAATAGGTTATTATTTGAAACAACTTGTTTCTGACTTAGAAAATGTTTGGAATGAAACCCATTCCTTTCATGAGGTTCCATAACATCTTGTCTGAAATTCTCTAATTTAGCAATCTAATTTAGAATTTCTGTTATAATACATGGTGTATACATTGGTATAGGGCAGGGGTCCTCAATCACGGTCCTGGAGAGCTGCAGTGGCTGCAGGCTTTTGCTCCAACCCAGTTGCTTAATAAAAAGCACTTATTGCTAAAGTAACACTTCTGCTTCACTTTAGTGATTTTGAGCCCTTATTGCTTAATTTTGTCTTAAACAGCTATTTTAATTGCTCCTTATTATCAATAACATGCAAATGACAAGAGAGAGCAGCATTTCTCCATTTAGCTTATTTACATTTACACCTGTGTGTATTTATCTGCACTATTGGGTTTAATTAAATACTTGGAAGAAAAATTAAGAGAAAAAAGTGAAGGACTGAGAATTACTCGTCCATTTTAGCCTTCAAATCATTTGCATGATAGAAAGGGAAAGAAAATCTAGGATATGAGAATGATCTGACATAGCAGAGTTAATTTAATTTCATAGCTTGTTAGTGCTTTATTGGCAAGAATTGCTTTCTAATTAAGCAACCAGGTCAGAACAAAAACCTGCAGCCACTGCGGCTCTCCAGGACTGGGATTGAGGACCCTTGGTATAGGGGTTGCCCCTATAAACTCTGCAAGGTGGGGGCTTTCCTCATCAGATCTCCAAAAACCAAATCACAAAAATAAATAAAATGTAATGGTTTGCATTTTTAGGCTAAACAAAACAGTGAGAAAAGTGGTGTTTTGCATCACGTTATGTTGTATATTTCTCATTAGCCATTACCGAGTTTGTGAGTAAATATTACAACAG
>JANRMT010051735.1:0-10457 GCA_026402145.1 Polypterus bichir lapradei | reverse complement strand
ACAAGGTTTCAGTTTTAGCAATGTGTTTACACAGATTACTGTAGAAACGGAACACACATGAAATGCATGTGTTCCAAATAACGATCTATTATTTCCACTCTAAAACTCCAGAGAGCGGTTTTAAGGTGGGCCGGATCTACGAGTTTTTTCGTAGACTCTGGCAATTCTAGTGTTAAAACTGTTCGCACCTCTCCGCCAGCGTCTTTTGTCCTCTAAATGTGCCAATAAAGACAAGCTGCAAGCAGCCGGCTATTCCATCCCTCCACCAACTTAGAACATGCACAAACTTCTCCCAGCTCATGCCTTGATTGATTATCTGGGAGTAAAGCGGAATTTTAGAGTGGAAATAATAGATCGTATTTGGAACACACACATTTCATGTGTGTTCCGTTTCTACAGTGATCTGTGTAAACACATTGTTAAAACAGAAACTTTTTCATATTTTAGTAAAAAATGTTACAAAATAATTCTAGACATAAACTATAGAATGTGTGAAGCATGAAGTCCAAAGATGAAATAAACACTTTCATAAAAGGCTCAAGAACAATACAGCTCCTTCCGTGGCTGAGCGGTAAGATTTGCTTACTCAGAGTGCAGCAGGTCTGCTGTGCCTCAGAGATCCGAGTTCGATTCCCTGCTAGGGAGAAAGTGTTATTTTTTTTTTTTTTAACCTCAAACAGACATAAAATGTATAAATTGGTATGCACTGTCAGTTAATGAGATTGTTATATTTTCATGTGGGATGCTCCTTTTAAAATATTTTTTATCAATTGAGACTGCAATTAACATGAACAAGTGTCCTTATAACTGTTATTTTTAAGATCCGTAACACACAGACAGACAGAGTACTGCATAATAGAGAGACAGACAGACAGTCAGGCAGAGAAGTCACTAGATATATAAACAGGGAAGGCACTGTATAATAGATATATAAAAAACAGCTAAGGGGATAGATATATAGATAGATAGAAAGGAAAGGCACTATATGATAGGCAGACAAGGAAGCTGCTATATAATAATACAATTACTATTATTACTATATACAGTAGATAGACAGGGAGTTCACTGTATAAAAGACAGACAGAGAAAGCACTACTAAATGAAAAATGGTACAGCCTTTTTATTAATCAACAGATACTTTAGGAAGGCAAGCAGATAGTGAGAGTACATGTAGATGTGAACATCACTAGGCAGACAGATAGATACGGAAGACACTGTATAACAGATTCAAAACTGTCAGAAAAAAAACAGGGTATACAGTAAATTATATACAGGCAGAGAAGCCACTAGATAGGTAGATAAATAGACAGACATGAAAGGCATTATATAAGACAGATAGATAGGAAAGAAACTATATACTAGTCAGAAAGGGAAACCAAAAAGTAATAATACTATTATTACTACAAAGACAGATACTGTAAACAGGGAATTCACTAATTATTAGGCAGACAGCGAAGGCACTATATAAGAAAACATACAGAGAACACAATAGACAGATAGATCTCAACATTAGCAATATATTAGTTTTATTTTATTTATATATATAAAGTATATATGTGTGTGTGTGTATCTGAGATTTATGTCAATAAAATAAATGAAAAATGATTCAGTCTGTTTATCATTCAACACATGCTGCAGGAAAGCAAAAAGGCCATTAGAGTACATAAAGATCTGAAAGGCACTAGATAGACAGATAAATTGGAAAGTCACTGTATAATAAATGTGGGATGCTCTTTTTAAAAAAATTAAAAATTGAGACTGCTATTAACATGAACAAGTGTCCTTATAACTGTTCTTATTTTTAAGTTCTGTAAGATAGACACTGTCAGACAGATCACTGAATAATGCACAGAAAGAAGTTGATAGATAGATAGACAGATGTGAAAGGCACTGTAAAACAGGTGCTGCAAAAAGGCAAGCAGGCAGTGAGAGTACATTCACATGTGAAAGGCACTAGATAAATGGATAGATAGGGAAGGCACTTATATAATAGGCAGACAGAAGGCACTAGACAGATACATAACAGTATTAGCTATATAGTAGTTTTGTTTTATATATAATGTATATGTATTTTACAACTCAAAGAATTGTCAAAAAGAAATACATTAAATCATATATCAATCGACACACGCTGCATGCAGGCAAGCAAGCAGTGAGAGTGGAGATAGATGTGAAAGACTCTAGATAGACTGTATACAACAGGCAAAAATAGAGACCACTTGATAACAGTATTAGCTGTAATCAATGAAAGCATGAATTAATCAACAGAAATCACAGTGATCGACATTTTAAACTTAACGATTTACAGTGCATACCAATTTATAAATTTTATGTCCGTTTGAGGTTAAAAAGAAAAAAAGAAATAACACTTTCTCCCCAATGAGGGGAATCAAACTCGGGTCACTGAGGCACAGCAGGCCTGCTACGCTTGGAATCAGCAAATCTTACCGCTATGCCACCAAAGCTGTTGTATCATTCTTGTACCTTTTTTGAAAGTGCTTATTTGATCTTTGGGCTTCAGGCTTCACACATTCTATAGTTTATGCCTACTTTTTGTAAAATTTATTACTAAAATATGAAAAAGTATATGTTTTAACATTGTGTTTACAAAGATTACTGTAGAAACGGAACACACATGAAATGTGCGTGTTTCAAATAACGATCTATTATTTCCACTCTAAAACTCCATTTCACTCCCAGATAATCAATCAAGGCATGAGCTGGGAGAAGTTTGTGCATATTCTAAGTTGGTGGGGGGATGGAATAGCCAGCTGCTTGCAGCTTGTCTTTATCGGCACATTTAGAGGACAAAAGATGCTGGTGGAGAGGTGCAAACGGTTTTAAGGTGGGCCGAATCTAGAAGTTTTTTTCGTAGACTGTAGTAATTCTATTGTTAAGTAAACATGTAATCTTGTCCAGGGAAAAACAATCTGGTAAAACATGATGTTCACTGCACCTTTTTAAAAGCATTATCCTCAGTCTGCACATTCTAGTACATGATGTACTTTTGTAATACTTTGTTGAGGTTTTCTACAGCTTTCTGAAGAAGATGCAATGTATTAATAAAATTACATTTATTCATTACCCCAATGACAAAAGTACATCCTTGACTCTGTTAATCTTATAGAGTCACATTTCTTGAACTTGCAGATATTTACAACTGATATACACTGCAAATCTACTTCTTAAATTTTTTATTTTTTTTTTAGGTTATGAAGCATTTGACACATCTTGATCTTCACAGCAACAGATTTACAACATTTCCATCTTACATGATGAAAATGCCATGCCTTATCTATTTGAATATTTCAAGAAATGAAATTGCATCTTTGACCCTGGATTCTAAGATAAGAACTTCAAATTTAAAACAGCTGATTCTGTCATTTAACAGTATTTCATTTTTGCCTGACAATCTTGGCAGAGTTTTGGAAAGCCTTGAAGAGCTACAACTGGAAGGGTAAAGTATTACAATATCCCACTAATTTTTAAAATTAAGGGAACTTGATACAGTCATCTGTATATTCATGTTATAATTTGCCTACTGTCTGCCAATTGAATTAAACTTTATTGGCCAGGGACCTGCCTAACTAAGTTCTTGGGGCTTATGTTAAATTGCACAAAGTGAACTACTTCCATTAAATGCAGCAGGGTGGTATCAATATGTGGAGAATATTTTATTTTGCTAAATCAATTGGAAGCCCCCATTTAATTATTTATACACCATCATTTCTAAAGGCTGCAAATTGTTCTGTAGTTTGTAAGCTATATAGTACAACTTAAGATCGCTTGTTTTCTTCTCTATGTATGAAAAATAATGGGCTTGAGCAGGTGATGCTCAGCAGGGGCAGAAGGTTTTGTTCTTTTTCTGTAGAAGATTTTCAGACCCATGCTATTTTATTTTTTATTTCTATTTATGATATGATCACCTAAAAAGATATAGGTCAATTTTTTGTGCATTGTGTTAATTGCCTCCATAAGTTTAACATCTGAGTTTGGGCACTGTAATACAATAGTTTTCTTTTTTCCAGTTCAACCAAAAATTAGGGGAAATAGAAAAACCTGAGAATAAGTATCTTTAAAAAGGTTTTTGCCATTTAGCATAGTAGAGTGTATGGTGCTGTTGCTATATCTCTCTATTATAATAAAAAAAATCCTGGGACAAGACTTTTTAGCCTGGGATGAGACGTGACTTTTTCAGAGAGATACTTTCATGTCCCGCCAGACGAGACTTTGTGCCAAGAGATTTAACCATGCCCGGGGTCAGAAATAAAAGACAAAAAGTAGATGACAAAGTAGAACATCGTAAAGAATTCAAAAATGTTTCCGTTATACAAATGCAGAGCAGGTTAGAGATAAAGAAAGTACTAATATTCCAAAGTCTCAAAAAAAATTATAGTAAAGATTGCATTAGTGTAAACAAATGGAAATTATTACACTGTGAAATAACGGAACAGCGAAAAGAGATTGAATATATTGTTCAGATTTAATCTTTAAGTCAGAGACTTGTTGATCGTCTAATTCATGTTGCCATTAGGGAAAAGTAGTGCTTTTTTCTAATTATTAAAACGGCCAGCTGACTGCAGTGAATGCCTGCAGCTACTGTGACCATTAGAGAAGTTATTAGCTACTGTCTAGGCTTGAAAGATGCTTACAATTTCTAATTAGAAATCAAGTTCACCTTCTTTCATACTGCCTTAAAATAAAGCAAAATCATTAATAAATGTTTTGTATTTTTGATTTACCTCTTTTTTGTGACAATTTTTGGCAAATGTAACATATAATTAAGGAACCCTTTTTTTACTTTAAGGAACAACTTGTCAGACCTAAACATTCACCTGTTCTTGTCAGAGCTCAAACTCCTGGATATTAGCAAAAATAATATTTCTGCGATTTCTGATAATGTGCTTTCCGATTGCCACAGACTCGAAATGCTCAACGCTTCCAAGAACACACTGTGTAAGTTCTTGTATTTTCGACAAATGTATCATTATTTAATTGCATTATATTTAAATAAAGAAAAATAAAGTTCTGTTGTATATTGGCTTTTCCTTCATAGGTTCTTCCCCAAGGTTACCACTAAAACTAACAACTTTAAATCTGTCTTACAACAAGTTCACATGTGTTCCAGATGTTGTTCTTCATCTTCCCTAGTAAGTTACCTAAACATAAAGCTAAGAAAAGTAGTAGTGCATAGAAATCCAAATATTGTGACAATCTTCTTGAATTTTTAAGAAAAAGTACTTTATTTAGTTTATGGTGCATCAAAGTTTATTTCTCATGAAAGAGTTTCTTTCTGCAACTGCTGAAGGTTGTGAATCTCCAGAAACTGAACCTACACCATTTGGGCTTCTGAATCTTTTTTCAAAAACATTGCTTTAATTGGGTTGTTGTGATTGTTTCTCTAGATAATACTCAAAAACTAGGGTTATAACCACAAAGAGGCTAACCAACACTTATAACCATAATTAAACATGTATGTAATTCATTGACTGCCCTTACATGCTTACTTAACCCAAAAATAATATTTAAACTTAATTTATTTTGTAATTAATTAAACAAAATTAGGCATACTAGTAATGGTAACTTGTATTTTGCCTTTAAACTTCAGTCTGAGATCAGTGGATATGAGAAACAACGATATAACTTTACTTCCTGGACCTTCACAATGGGAGTCAGTCAACTTAAGAGAACTGATTTTCAGTTATAACCAAATTAGTGTTCTGAATCTTGAAGAAGGTGTATTCAAATGGTCAAGACTTGAAAAACTGCATCTCTGTAAAAATAAATTAAAGGAGGTAAGACAATTTTTACTTACATCATTTTGAAAGAGAATGTATTTCTGGAGGCAGCGGAGTGAGGTGCAAATGTTAATTTCTGAATAAAGTTTTTACTGCCAGTCAGCCATTTGAATTGGGGAGATATAACCTGATAGTCATTCTCTGTTGAATGCTGATGCTCTCTTTACACTTAAATGGGGACTAAAGAGGCACAAATAAAAAGCGGGGAAGCCCCATAGTCCCAACCCCCCGCTTTGATGATTACACTTGATTCACTGTAGGAGACAACCCATTCCACCAGGTCAGATGAGTGCACAGAAGTCACCAAGTGGCATTCTCCACCCTCTGTGAAGTATTAAAATTGGGTGACGATTCCACAAAGATTGAAAAAAATGCTTTAATTAGTTCTACAAAATGTCTGTCATTGATGAATGTTTGAAAAATGGCTTGATGGCTGGCCAAATCATATAGCTTTATGAAGAATGCCAGACACACTTACTCAAGCAGGTTGACTGTAAATTGACCCCAACACAAATAAAAGTATTATAGTGTTTTTAAAATGAAAATGTCAGCCTTCTATGCTTTGTTTTGTAGATTCCTCCGCAAATTGGACTTTTAGAAAATTTATCATCTTTTGATGTCAGCAACAACTCTGATTTAAAATGTTTCCCAGATGAAATGGGAAAGCTAGAACGTCTTTGGGACTTACCTCTTGATGGTTTACAGCTTGATTTGGACTTGAAGCACATTGGAAGTAAAACAAAAGATATTATAAGGTTGGCTCAATGTTACAAGATTTCAGTATTCTATTATTGCCTGCAGTCTATTGATGAGACATTAAACAGGTTCTCATTGTACTGTGTACACCTAACAATAAACTTAAACATAAAAAATAACTGAAACTGAACTGACCCATCTAAAAATAGATATGGAAGATGGATGGATGAATGGAAACAGAAGAAAAGGTTACTGTATCTTTAATGTAACACACTATTTGTAACTTAATTTAGATTATTTCCATTTGCCATTGCTTTGATGTTGTTTTAAGACCAAGATTTTTTTCTTTGTGCCCTCTTTTACTTTATTTCTTTAAATGATACTTATTTTTTAGGTTCCTTCAGCAGCGTCTGAAGAAGGCTGTACCCTACTATCGCATGAAGTTAATGCTAGTGGGAAACACAGGCAGTGGAAAAACAACCCTATTACATCGATTAATGAAGCTAAAACGCTTGCGTTCTCGCTCAGAAAGGACTACAGTTGGGATTGATGTAAAGGACTGGAAAATTCAAGACAAAGGAAAAAAGAATATTGTTTTAAATGTCTGGGATTTTTCAGGTATCTTCAAATATTAAGTTTATTATGCATTTTATTTTCTGTTCATTTTAATGTATGGTTTTCACACCCTGTAGTACTGTGAAAAGTATTTGCTACTGTTACTATTGGAACAGAGACGTGACAAGCACATTCAGTGATAATACTGCAGACAGTATAACAACATGGTGATTGTTTATCTAAACAGTAGCAATAGATATTAATAAACATGCAGTTTTATCAAATTTTGAAAGTGTAAATATATAAAAACATAGGTAGAACAAGTAACATTAAAACATTATACCAAGTTTTTAAAATAGTGTAGTTTCTCAGGCCATTTTAAATTATTTTATATGTATTTTGGTCAATTAATTGCTTTCATTTGAAATGAGGGAATAGATAGATAGATACTCCAGTAGCATTTCTTGACACACTTCTGCTGAATAATTCATTGGCTGAAAGTCCTCAGTATTAGTTTGTCAGAGAGAGGATTGTGCAGCATTGTTCATAATGGCAGTTGGTTTTTGTTTTTATCTCTCCCTTTTGCTAACATGAAGTGAAGAAAATCAGTCTTAAATATCATGAGACGGTGAAGAAAGTAGAAATGTACTTAAGTTTTTAACTGTTGGATATTTTGAGAGAAATATATTACCGGTAATATCATTTTTTACTCCTATTATGATATTCTTACTTTGGAATGCTTTGTTTTCTTTACATCAAATATAATGGGACCTATGTCATCCAGAAAGTTCCATAGGACATTCTCTCAGAAGGCTTGGGAATCATCTAGGTGGATCCTGGCAAATGAGAGAGTATTTGTGTTCTACTTGGTTAGCAGTGGATTCTTCCTCGCTTCTGTAGAATGAAGCCTATTTTTGTCCAATGGCTTTGTTACTGTGGAGTCATAAACACTGAACTTTGCTGAGTCAAGAGAAACCTGCAGTTATTTGGATATGTTAGCATCCTTTGTGACTTTGGTGATTTTATGCTATGCCCATTTAGTAATTTTGACAGGTTTGCCACTCCTGATGAGAATTCAGTACTGTTGAAGTATTTTCCATTTGAAGGTTTTGACTCATGCTGTAGTTTTTAGGCATTTGGAGGCCTTACAATAGACTTTGTAGACCTTTCCAAAAACTTTTTCTTATCTGTTCAGGAATTTTCTTTGATTATGTTGTGTTGTTCTCACGTCATTTTTTGTACTGGCAACTCAACTCTAATAAGTAAGGGTCAAATGAGTGAGGTTTATATTGAGCAGGCCAGGGTTGGCTGTAATCAAGCCTAGTTGTGTTCATTCAGCTATGACTTCTTTATTTGGGTTGATTTAAGTAGGAAGTAATTACTTTTTATCACAGTAGATATAGAAGTAGCTTAAGCTTAAAGTGTTTCTTGTTCACTTAAATGTCCTCTATCTAAAATGCGATTTTAGTGGATAGCCTGGAAACATTAAGTGTCAAACATTTCCAATAATAGAGGAAGACCGAAACACAGCACATACTTTTTCACATGACTCTAATATATACCTGTATATACAGTACTTTCAATGTGAACTTGATACTTGTTTTTATTCCCTAAGTAGGCAATATGTTGTAGTGGCTAAGGATCTGGACTTTAAACCATAAGGTTTCTGGCTCAGTTCCTAACTTCATCTCACTGTGTGGTCATGAGCAAATCAAATAACACACCTGTGCTCCAACTGATAAAAGTGTGTAAACATTTGTAATTTCTCCATTATGCTGTTAGCCTCCTGATATGAAGGTGTCAGCAAATTATATCATCATAATGAAAACATTTACTCACATAGTGCATCACTAATTTTCTGTTCCTTGTAAAATCTACTTACATTCATCCATTATCCATCCTGCTATATCCTAACTACAGGGTCACTGGGGTCTGCTGGAGCCAATCCCAGTCAACACAGGGTGCAAGGCAGAAAAAAAACCCCGGGCAGGGCACCAGCCCAACGCAGAAATCTACTTACAAAAAACTGCAAATAGTTTACATTTTAACACTGAAAAGGTATCGCTGTCTGCTTGTAGTGAATGTTTTTATAGTATTTTTTTAAATACAAGTGGGCTTCACCCCCTGCTCGCTTCACTCGCCAACCCCGTGTTTGGTTTTCCTGATACACACATTTTTTTTTCTTTGAATTGTTTCTGTTTCATTAGTTTCACTTCTATTTCAGATCTTCTTTAAAAACAATATTTGGAATCTTTTAAATGAGGTCAGTGAGACATGTGTTTAATGACTTTGTACCATAATTCAGGATAGGTTTCTCTGTTTGGAATTTCAGCACAGACAAAACGATCTGAATCATAAAGAGTTAATAATTTTTTTTGCAAAGTAACCAGTAAATGCATGTGAGGTAAACCACGTTTTTTGAAATTCTCTGACTTAAACTTCAAAGCCCTACAATATTTACATACTTCTAACATATCACCTATGTCCATATATTCGATCTGTATTCGCCTTTTCGTTATTTCTCAGAGTAATCATTTCTTTTTTTTGTGCTAATGCAATGTTTACTTTTTGTTTTGACACTGTCATTTTTTTTCTGCCTTCATGTTCTATATCTTCTATATTCTCTGCATGTGTTTCGCGCCTACCTTTTTTTTTTTTTTTTTTTTAAGTCTTTTTAATTGCCAGTTTTCATTATCTCTAACCTGCTCTGACGTTTTACTTTTTTTTGTACTCTTCGTCTTTTCTTTCTAACCTTGCTTTGTCCTGTTTTTTTTTTTATGACACCTGGGGCCTCATGTATAAATGGTGCATACGCACAGAAATGTTGCATAAGAACGTTTCCACGTTCACATCGTGATGTATAAAACCTAAACTTGGCGTAAAGCCACGCATATTTCCACGGTACCTCATACCCTGTCGTACGCAAGTTCTCCGCTCTGTTTTGCAGACTGGCGGCACCCAACGTCAAAGCAGTGCTACTGTTCCTGTGTGGTTATCCTTTCTTTTCCTGATGCAGCTTTATAAATACACTGAAATTAACCGTATATTGTTTATTAGTTTAATGCATCTGGTTGTAATTAACCAGTAACAATGTAATGGTCCACGGAATGGTCAAACTATTTCAAGTACCATAGCTGCTTTAGCGTTGTTACTCTCACTGCACCTTATTTTACTTCTTTCAGCTGCTCCCGTTAGGGGTTGCCACAGCAGATCATCTTTTTCCATATTACTCTCACTGCACCACTCGGAGCAGCTGATCGGAAAGAGAATTATCGATATAAAGCATCAAACACATGCTGCCTCAGCCCTGCTTCCTATTTGAACTGTTTCTCACAGGCAAACGCTTCAAACCTTTCCTGTACGGACCGCGTGGTTCAGAAAGAGTTTCATCCCAAGAACTCTAAACGC
>JANRMT010051732.1:0-11756 GCA_026402145.1 Polypterus bichir lapradei | reverse complement strand
TTTTCTTTTTCATACCTTCTTTAACACACTACTTCTCCGCTGCGAAGAAGAATATAATAAACATTGAATTGTATAATCATAGTTTAATTTTTTATACTTAACACTAATTTCACAAATTGTTCAATATCAATGCTAATACAGAATAATAATAATTATAATTATACTCTATATTAACATGATGTTATAAAATATGCTTATAAAACAGACCTCGACCTTTAATACTCAGACGACTCTAATCGTGCTGTAGAACAGCATATAAATATATGTGTATATATACAGGGTGACACAGAAAAACAGGAACTTTTGAAAAACCCAATAAAAATAGAAGAAATCCAACAAAAAAATTTTATTGACAGCAATTGAACCACTACAACTTTCCTTTTAAGAGACAGTAATCCAAATTATCAATGTCTGAAAATTACGTCCTGTAGATGGCGTCCTCCTGTACGTATGCATTCTTCCAATCTGCTGTTGAGGTTCCCAATTGATCGCTGCAACATCTCAGCTGGGATACCACGAATTTCGTCTTGAATTCTTTGTTTCAATTCATTCAGTGTCCTTGGCCGACTCGTGTAGACCCGACTCTTAAGGTAGCCCCACAAGAAAAAATCACAAACGGCCAAATCTGGTGATCTTGTGGGCCAGGGAATGTCACCGAATCTTGAGATGACACGGTTACTGAACAGTTCTCGCACAGCTGCCATTGTTTGCCTTGCAACCTAAATTACTAAATGGCGAGATTGTTTACAGCTCAAGGTCCCTGTTCCGCAGTGCTGCCAACTTTACATGGCTGCCACTACGCATTTCAAAAGTTCCCTTTTTTCTGTGTCACCCTCGATTCACGACCATAATTCGTTTCAAAACTCTGATCGCAAACCGATTTGGTCGTGAACCAAAGTAATTTCCCCCATAGGATTGTATGTAAATACAATTAATCCATTCCAGACAATATGAACTGTATGTAAATATATATTTTTTTAAAGATTTTTAAGCACAAATATAGTTAAATATACCATAGAATACACAGCGTAATAGTAAACTAAATGTAAAAACATTGAATAACACTGAGAAAACCTTGAACAACAGAGAAAACTAACACTGTAAGAGTTCGCGCTATAGTGCTATGAACCGCTCGCTAAAAACACTTTTTTTAATGAGTTTTAAGCACAGGGAAAAAAATGAACATTTGAAAAATCTGTAATTTAATATACCATCAAGACAAGTAACATTGCAACAATGCACGCTACGAACCGATCGCTGTAAACAGAAGTGAAGTGGAGGTTAAAATCCAATAGAAAAAAATCTTCATTAAATACAACGAGGTTAAAACAATGCTCGGATCTGTCTCTTTAAAAACAAGCCTGGTGCATTCTTTAACTGCCTTCTCGGCCTTATGCGTCCAGCCGTCTCTCTTGCGCGCGCGCGTGTGTGTGTGTGTCTCTCTCTCAAGCAAGAGTCTATGTGTGTGTGTGTCTCTTTCTCTCTCACGCGTGTGTTTCTCTCACGCGTGTGTCTGTGTGTGTCTCTCTCGTGTATGTGTCTGTGTGTGTGTCTCTCTTGCGCATGTGTCTGTGTGTGTGTCTCTCTCTCGCACGTGTGTCTATGTGTGTGTGTCTCTCTCTCTCACGTGTGTGTCTCTCTCACGCGTGTGTCTGTGTGTGTCTCTCTCACGTGTCTGTCTGTGTGTGTGTCTCTCTCGCGCGTGTGTCTGTGTGTGTCTCTCTCGCGCGCAAGTGTGTGTCTGTGTGTGTGTGTGTATGTCTTTCTCATGCATGTCTGTGTGTGTGTGTCTCTCTCTCTCTCTCTAGCTCGCTGCACAGGGAATGCACAGAGAAGCATCCACTTACAGAGCCACAGCACCAGTTTCAGACCCGCAGTTGTAGACCCGCAGTTTTAGACCCGGAAGTGACGTTACCATTTCTAGGCAAGGTGAAACACAACGCCTCCATTTAACAAACACAACAAATCTCAGTTTTTATCACGAGCGCAGCATTTTCGAGCGCAAACAAAATATGACAGAAAACAGCACGGTATTGTTATTATTATTACTGTTATTCTTAACTATAATTATAAAACTGTACATTTTGCAAAACGTTTTTCAAAACAGCTTGAAAAGTTAATGTTACGTTTACATGTATGTAATCTTTGGCTGGTGAGCTAATTGTTAATGTCTGCAACACTGGTTACGGTGGTTTGCCTCGTAAAAACTGGGGAAATAGACACTTAATGTTGCATTGTCAGTAAAATACGATAAAAATGCATTTTGCCCAAAGTTCAGTTATGTTCTTGATGAACGGAAAATTCCCAGTACTTTAAGATGATATTTAACTTAAATTAAGATCTTTTAAGTTCCGTTTTATTGTTTGTTATATATTTTATAAATTGTATTCATCCAGCGATCCATCCATTCATTTCCTAACGAATGTTAACATAGTGTTTATTTAACTTTTAATTCTTTTCTTTTTTTGGGGGTGGGCGCGACTTTTTAATGAAACAATAAACATATTTCTGTTCGGTTAAGAAGTGAACATTAAGTCTTTAAATAAGAAAATAATCTAGGGATAAGATTCAAAATTCTACACCATTTTATAATAAATTATGTTTTCTTATTTAGCCAGTGAAGTAGTGTCAAATTTTGTTGCTTTTAAGAAAACTGAGAAAATAAAATCCTTTGCCCAAATTGAATGTTCAGAATTTGGTGCATTAGTTAACAAGTCTAAATCTTCCTTCATTTTCTTACTACATTTGTGAAAGATCTTTTACTTTCTCTTTGGTAAGCCACATTTAAGTATTATAAATTAGTTTTTAAATCTTGGATATGTACCTACATTATTTATACTGGCTAATAACCTCTTCTTAAGGTAAAAAAAATCTTTATAACTGTGATCTCTCAAATTATAGACCAATTTTCTAATCTTTCTTGTATTTCTAAAATTTAGAGAAAGGTGTAGGTAAGCGGTTCTCTATATTTTTGCAAATAAAAGTAATCTCTTGTAACATTTTTACTCAGGTACTGCTTTAGTCAAAGTATTCAATGATATGCACTCCACTGACCATGGTTGCATTTTTAGGCCCATAGTATTGCATCTACAGTAAGTGCCACATTTGATACTATAGACCATGATATTCATCTAATCAACTACATGAACCATCTCAGTGTTCTAAAATAGAGGTTTACCTAGTAGAAAGTAGATTCCTTGAAATTTTCATTTGTTGAATTCTAACAAAACAGAAGTGCTAGTCATTGTTTCGAAAGCTGCTAAAAATTTTAGTCTGAATGTAACATGTCTGTAGATGGCACCCCTATCACTCACAATACACTAATTCTAAACTTGGGTATACCTACAGTGAAAATGATGATCTTTCATTTGATACACATACTAAACATGTATCTAGAGTAGCCTTCATTTTACTTAAGAAATATGGCAAAACTTATGTTTTATATGATGTTAAATAACTTATCCATGCTTTTATTACTTCTACATGGATCACCGTAAGGCTTTGTGGCTGATAACAGACTTAATTTAATTCAAAATACAGTGGCTGAAGAGCTTACAAGAGCCAGGAAATATGAACAGTATATATCACCCCTGTTTTGCTTTCTTTACATTTTCTTTCTGCAAATTTTGTATTTCGTATTGAATTATTCGGTACTGGTGATCACCTGTATCACTTTGCATAGTTAAGGATCTTAATATTTGAGTTACCTTTTAATTCCTTACAAACACTCTTGCAGGGAGTGGGATATCTTGTTGTCTCTAGAATAAAAAAAGCTGTAGCTGGAAATAAAACAGTAGTTTGTAAAGCACGCTGTTTTTAGGAACAACCCTCCCAAAGTGATATGAGATTCCGACAGTCTGTCAGCCTTCAAATCTAGGATAAAAATATATTTGTTTAGTCAGTCCAATAAGTCAAATTTACAATGAATCTACATTCCTATTTGTCATTTGACTTTTCTTTTTAAACTTGCTATATTATTTTTAATTTGTGTAAAACAAAACAGACCATTTTTTATTTTGTTCAATAATAATCTGGTCCTGACACCAAGATTTTTGTCTCCGGGTTTATGGCCTGGAAATATTTAAAGCTGCTTTGTGACAATAATAATTGTAAAATGCACAAAATAATTCAAATTTGATTGCTTGATTAAAACAGTTATTTAGTATTGTGAGTGATTACTGTAGATACAGAATTTAAACTTGCTAAAGCCATCCTGTTTTTTTGTCATTTTTATAGAAACACATAACTATTCAATTGGGAGAGTCAGTACCACTGCTGACTCAATGCAACAGATGTTGCACCTTGTTCCATTGTCCTTTTTGTAGTGGTAATGTTTTTAAGCCCTCCAAACTGGAAAAATAAAAAAAAAATTTAAAGAGTTATTTCAAGAAGGCAGTTCTCCATGGAGGTAAGTTCATTTGAGAGTTTATTTTTAATGTATGTGCAGTACTGGTGCATATACTTTTAACTCGGTATTCTACATTATAACAATTTATACTGTTCCACATTTTAGGTTTCGCCATCCACAGATGTGGTTTAGACTGCAGGCCATCACAGCATTATCACTGCCCCTACTGCCAGACTACAATATTTAGGAGAAGTGACTTTGAAAATCACTTGCTTGTTTGTAAACACAAACAGAATGCTTTTTCAACCACCAAAGAACCACTATAAATAAATTGCAATAAGTAGAGTGTGCACTGTTCTGTATGCAAATAGATTAAATATTAATTTGAAATAATTCTTTTGTGTGCTCCACAGTATGCTCTGCTCGTTGTCTTGAATGCGCCATTTGACTTCACAGCTGTAAGCTTTCACTTATGTCTGTGATTATTTGTTAATATCTGATACTGGTTTTAATGTTCTTTGTTTTTTCCCTCTGCATGGCAATGTGATTTACCCTTGATCAGGAGGTGGTGGTGCTTTATTCTATTGGAGAATTTTGCTGTTGGAAGGTCTCTCTCTTTCTCTCTCTCTCTCTCTCTCTCTCTCTCTCTCTCTCTCTCTCTAACGTGTGAATATTTCTTACATGACAAAGGCGTTAACTAAAGGGGCACTGAAGAATGCCCTGAGCAGTGAGGAGGTATATATGTAATATCTAATATTATTTAAATAGGCATGTAGAAATACATGTTTTGTTTAATACTCTTTGTGGTCTTTATCTAAAGGTACCACTAATAAAAAAGGACCTCCACACTGCAGTAAAATGGTTGCGCCAACACAGACAGTTGTTCAGAGGTGCCGTATCTGAGCCCTATTTTCTGAAGATGGAGGAGGATGACCAAAGCCAAGCTCTCCAGAACATTATCGATGCAGTCGAAACTGAAGATTTAATTTTGGCAAAAGAACCCTTTTTATTTATTTTTCAGTTTAGGGATGATATGGAACTTTTCACTCAGGAATGTCGGGATAAAATGAAGCTTAAAGTAAACTGCATATATAATTAATCAGTATAATTATTGTCTGTTGCTACATTGGTTGTTACTTGTATTTTATTGTGCATTAATGCTCAGTAGTTATAGGCGGGCGGCATGTGTCAAAATCGCAATTAGAGCTGTCAATCATAATGATTTATGACCTTTAAGCCCCGCCCCCTATGACGTCACACCGGAAGTCCCGCCCCAATGATGCAAGACCGGAAGTCCCACCCCGTCGCCTCCTGATGACGTCACGGCGGAATTCCCCGGCTTCAGATTGGTCCAGGGCCCCCTGTCCCCGCCCAGACTCCTCCTTGAACCCGCCCCTGGCTCATGATTGGTCGAATAAACTGTCAAGGGTCCGTTTGATGGATGCCTGACCTCTGGTTGAACCCGCCCCGCACCTGCCGGGTGAAATAAAACTGTCAAGGTCCGTTTGATGGATGTCTGACCGCTGGTTGAACTCCCCACCGCCCCCCCTCTCCCGAAAGACAAGCCCGGGCATGTTACAGCCTTTGTGAAATAAACTGTCAACGGTCCGTGTGATGTATGTCTGACCGCTGTTTGAACCCGCTCCGCCCCCCTCTCCCGAAAGACAAGCCCGGGCATGTTACAGCCTGTACCTCGACAAGCTCAGACATGCCCGGGGCATGTCCTGAACAGCTCAGACATGCCTGGGCCTGTCCTGAACAGCTCAAACATGCCCGGGGCCTGCCTCGGCCCCCGCCCTTTCCCTAGCACAATCCCAGACACGTCCGTGGCATGTCCTGACCAGCTCAGACAAGCCCAAAGTCGCCCCGCCCGTACCCAGCCATCCTGAAGGGCCTGCCTTGGCCCCTGGGCCCGAGGCAGCACTTGACGGACGATCTCCCTACCCTGCCCGGTCCCCCACACTTCCCTGCCGAAAGCCTAAAAAGCCAAGCATTTTGTTCTATCTACGATTTTAAGATGAGCACACCATTAAAGCATCTCATCTTTGCTTCAAACTAAGTCAAGCTGCCTTTTTTCCAGCTCACACACAGATAACAAACTGTGAGATCAAAGGCACGGTCTGAGTCAGTCAGCGTGATCGCACCCTGTTTCTGGGCCCCGCGGGGTCAGGCCACACTTAGAGGCCGGTTTTCCCACCACTTCCCAGCCACTTCTGAAAGTGCAGTATCAAAAAGCAAAGCATTTTCTTCGGTTCTATCTATGATTTTAATATGAACACGCAATTAAAATATCTATCTCATCTTTGCTTTATCACTTACAGGTCCTTCCTTTTCTATCTCACAGAAATTCCTCAACCAACATTGAATCAGGTGTCCCAGTGACAGACTCTGCAGTAAAAACATTCTTAGCAATGAAGCAGGTTTCTCAGAAAGAAATCAAGCAGCCCCGCTTTTAGCAGACCCCCTTGCAAGCAGGCCTGTGTGCTCTGTCTCTCTCTCTCTCTCTCACAGACTGCAGACATGGGCTGAGACAGTCCCTGCTGCAGCGTGGAGCGCGATCGCCTTCACATAGTTGTGTGCTTCGAGCACCCATTCCCGCTGGGTGATCCCTGTGAGATCGCCCGCTTGTCAGCAGCTGTCGGTAAACTCCCCTACCCCCATATGTCAGCGGGCTCGAGACCGCGCAGACCCTCTGTTGATGGATCTTTTAAAGTTAAGGGATTTTTAAAGATTAGCTTGTAAAGCTTGAGATAGCTGCTAGTTCAGCCCTTTAAAAATCACACATAGTTAAATAATATGCCGCAGTTCCCTTTTAAATCACTTTTGAGACGTCTAGCCTGGGCTGATTGGTGGCTGATATCAAAAATGTTCACATATATACAGAGCTTAACCTTAGGGCTTATTGTCCGGGGTCTGTCTAAAAATCAGACAAAAGAAACCTCTCTAAATACACTTGTGCATTTCAACGGATATTTATAAGAAAGCAGGTTTTCTACCTTATCCCAGTTTTGTATGGGCATGTAAAAGCACTTACTGTTACACTAGTGCAAAATTTTGATATTTTCTGTCTACTCAAAAAACTAAAATTATTTCTATTTACACAGGTGATAATTAGAAATCATTTTACTATTTTTAATTAAAAAGTTAAAAACAGAAAAGCCCAATTATGATTTTTGTTTTGTCATGCTAGGGCCCTAGGGTGACACTTTTCCCCTTTATACTCTTACTTATGTAGACCTTAAAACAATTCTTACCAAAATAGTTCATCACTTCCCAATTCCTGTAACTTCAGGTAATTAGACAGAGCTCCATGACAGGCAAGAGAAGATTATAGGTCAAATACACAGTGTCATAAAATAAAATAAAGTGTGAACACCGCACAGACCTCTGCCCATGACGGATGGATCTTTTAATGTTAAGGGATTTTTAAAGATTAGCTTGTAAAGCTTGAGATAACTGCTAGTTTAGCCCTTTAAAAATCACACATAGTTAAATAATATGCCGCAGTTCCCTTTTAAATCACGTTTGAGACGTCTAAAAAAATCTAGCCTGGGCTGTATAATTTGTAAGTATATTACTTAATATAATTTGTATAACAATCGATCTAAAACAAGACCTTTTTCTATTCAAACTCACCCCACATTTTAAATACATGGCTCAGGGAACGGGTGATGGTTCCAGCACGGGCCGATTTCACACTTCAGCTAAATCAGGTTTCCCAGTGACGGACTCTGCAGTAAAAAGCAGTTTTAGCAATGAAGCTGATTTCCCAGAGAGAAAAACCAAGTGGCAGACGCAGTCAGCTTTTAGCCGACCCCCCTGTAAGCAGCCCCTGCTCTCTCTATACACACAGAAAGTAAAGTCAGGCTCTGCAAGCACCCCATTTGGGGCAAGGACTCTGTGAGTTCGCTTGCAAACAACTGAGCCAGCCCGTTTTGAGCACCCAACCCCCAGCTGGGTGACCCTCGGAGAGCTCACCGGCTGGTAGTCTCAGGAATTTGTTAGGATTAGGTCACGTACAAACTCCACTTTGATTTATCACCTTTAAAGACATGGAGCAGTCTCGTGCTACAAACGCATTGTGTCTCTTTTTAACACTTCTGCCTGTAAAAGCTCTCTATTCCTTCCGTGGCCTCAGGTTTAATACGGGCTTGCACCCAGGCTAATGAACAAGGTCCTGTACATGTCGAGATGCCGGCATACCTGACGTCCCTTAAAATACATAACATTTCTAGGTTACTCATTTTGTAAGTATAATATAATGAAGTTATTTTGAAAAGTAACCCCCCACCGCACAAGAGAGACAGATTCCACGTGTGTTTTAGGATTTGCTGCGGTCAGTGATTTTTAATTTTTTTGCTTAGCTCATTTCTATCACCTAGGGGCCATCTGACAAAGGAAAACTCTGTAAATACACTTGTGCATTTAAACGGAGATTTATAAGAATGCACAGGAGGCCATAGCGAGGTGTGCTGGTTTAACTTGAGGCAGGGGATGTCAGAAGCCCTTTTTGAACATCTGAAGTTCATCGAACTAAAATCATGTTTTAAAAAGCAGCAGCTTTAGCTCATGCTAGTGACCTCATAAATGGGAGCCAACCGCTCAGCACGCTTGTATAGCTCACAAAATAGCAGAGCTAATTACTCTTTCTTCCTAAACTAATGAAACACTAAAGCGTTAGTGAACAAAAATACATGTTCAGTAGCCAAGTAAAACGACCGGTTGCTTTAACATGAAAATAAAGCATCTTTAGAAAATAAAACATCTAAAAGCATCTTTGTAAAGGTCCGATTTAAAAACATTATAAGAAAGATCCTTGTTTCCAAAAGAGTTCTGCCCATTTTTCCAACAGTTTTCTTGACGGATCTTTAGAAGCATTAGTGCCTTTCTGATCACATCCACCCTAAACAAAGCATAGAACTTAATTTCTGTACTCCTTTTAAATGATAATAGCCAGTATAAAGTCCCTAAAGGAACTGGAGACATCTGATATCTTCTATCATATATCTTTTGTTGCCGGCCCAAGTCATTCAGATTCTGCTTACAACACAAATGTACGATTATTTTTTCTCAAATGGCCAAATCTTTGGCCTGCTAATCATGAAAAAATCATATTTTATTCCCATGACACTTTACTTGCATATTTTATTATACCTACTTAACTTGTATCGACATTTATCTATCTCTATATTTATTTTTCTGTATCATAAGGTAGTTTAAGTTCATTTGTTTTGGGTTCAATAGATGTATTTTTCATATTTTCGATTCTTGTTTTCTTTTTTCACATCTTCGAGTCCCCCTTTTGTTACTTCGCGCACCTTAGTGGTGTCCGCCCAGAGTTTGACAACCACTGTGTAGGGTTTTATTTTGTAAAACACTCTACGGCATTTCAAGCTAAGTTAGATTCCCTTGTTTATTCAGCCGTCCATCGGTGTTCCATTTTTGTTATAAATTGTATTTAGTCTCTCTTTATTTACTAAACATTTTATATGATGATTAGAAAACAGTTATCTTGTTCAGGCTTTAATTTAAAACAGCATTTTCATCAACAGGTTATAACCACTTTGGTACTCACGGGGCTTTGTATAATACAACGTTTTAGAAATTCTGTGAATGCTTGGCAATAGCCTTCCATTTTACAGCAGTTATGATCCCCTGAAAATAAGATCGGTTATAATAGGTTATAGGAGCCTATACACTACAGGGCTGATGATGATTAGGCTTATTTTGGACACGTTAGGCCAATCAGGATGGAAAATGTTTTTAGTGACTAGTTACATCATATCTATTATACGAGTTCGCACAAGGATTAAAGTTTTACTAAAACTGTCTATCATTGAACTATCATTGAAAACTGCTTTTCCACTCTGTTTGTGAAAAGCTTCCTTGGTTTTAGGAGCATTCAGGGTCAAGGGGATGTAAGTTTGAACTGCGATTCCAAGTGTCTGCAAACGTCTTGAATACGAGTCCAAGGACCAGGGTTTGTGCAGGGATCATAGTCAGGGGCAGTTAAGCTAGACATTATTATTCCAAAATGAAACATTGACTCGCCCCTATCACAAAGATAAGACAGTACAAACTAAAATGTACAAATACTAAGTCGCAGAGGAGATTAAAAAACATCTTAAAACCGGATCACCCCAAGCTCAACGCACACTACAACAGAACCTAGGTGTTCTGCGATATATTATCAGCTAAACTGTCATCTATGTAGGCAGTTCCACGGGATTGCAAAGAGTTGGGGAAAACATTATTTAACATCTGCTAGTATGAGGCTAATTAACATGTGCCGGTTATTGTTAGAATCTTATCTGGCACTAAAAGTGAGGCTTGTGTTCCTCCTGATTCAGGAAGAACATTAAATATTGGAGTTTAGAATATGAACTAGACTGGTAGTCTTGATGGTAAGGACATTTGTGCCAAAATAATTAAATAAAGTTAACTATGAAGTAAATAACCACATGAAAAAGTGGAGTGATTACAATTTGAAAAACTGCCGTGATGTATAAAAACATTTGAAATAAATAATAAGCTTTTTTTGACATGCGCAGTCTGGAATAGTCTGAACGTGTCTTAAAGAGTTCATTTTTAAATAAAGCTTAAAAAGGCAAATTAAAAATATTAAATCTGAATAAAACACAGAAGTATCATTTAATGATATCAATTACGGTTAAGTATTATCAAGCACCGGGATCTATTTAGAAGGTTTATAAGGTTTAGTTATAAACAAAATGATTGGTGGCGTTTTGCTTTGAAATGAACAATAGTTTGATAGAGCTTTAAGAATTAGAATGCAAGACAAACCTCTCACACTCTATAACAAAATGTTGCTATTCCAATAGGAGTATCTCGGATCTCTGTTTTAGTTTAACCTTTTGACAAGAAACCCCTGGTCAGGGAAATATACCACCTATATTGAAATCGAACAGCGCCGACATGCTAACTAAATAGATCTAATCTAAGATATTTTAGAATATGGACCTGGGCGCTAACCCCCATGATTCTGACCAACTAAAGGGTCTGCACTTAATTGTCCAACTTCCTGCGGGTGCTATGGATCTTGTAATGGAGACTGCAAAAGATTCTCTAATCTTTACTCTGTAATGGTCCATATGACGGAGATCTAGCGCCTGGGTCCGCAGCGTTAACCGGTCATAGGACGTGATGTTCAAAATTCACCTAGGGTTTTTTCAAAAGAGATAGGACGAGTGCGGTGTGTGTTCTGTATTCTCTTTACTGTATTCACTATTCACAGTGGCCATACACCCGAGACCTTAGGTTTTTATGGCGAAGTACCTTTCACTGACCCGAATAAGAGACATCCATCAAAATGCTCTTGACAGTTTCCTGAACCAATCAGACCGGTGGGGCGGGAGTCTCTTTTCAAAGAGTATAAAAAAACGTTTTC